>JANDJT010000050.1:8740370-8750110 GCA_024331685.1 Stegophilus panzeri
CCGCTGGGGGTTCCTCGCGCGCGCCGCAGGGGGGAGAAGAGCCGGCCGAAGCGCTGTGTGTATCTGTGTTTATATCAGAAACATAAAAAACGATTCAGTCTCCGATAAAAAACAAAAACAAAAAAAAAAAAAAAACGAGTTCTGGTCAAAAACAAAACACTGTCTACAGTTTATTTTTTTCTCCTCGGAGCTTCCGCGAGCAAACAGCAGTCCGCGTGAGCGCCGATTTTCGTTTTTTTGGTGAGTATTTAATCCTTTTTGAGTTAGCGTACAACTTGGGCCGTATTTCAAACCGCTTCCTGAGCATGTCTAAGTGCACTAGGCAGTGCGCGTGCGCCATTATGCTCCTCTGCCTGAAGGGCGCGTGTGTAGGGAACAAGGAGCGGTTTGGGATTAGGACCTTTTTGTCTCCTCACATGCCTGTTTCATCGTGTTTTTTTGTTCTTTATTTTCTTCACATCACCTCTTTAAACGACACGAACACTCGTCTAACTGCGTTTCCATCAACACCGGTCATATTTATATCACATAATGTCGACTTCGGACAATTTAACAACAACAAAAAACCTTTGCAGTCTCATTAGAGGCTTGTTAGCGTTAGCATTACACAGCTACCCTCATTCTTTTTTTCTTTCATCACAAACTTTACTGTAAACGTTGGGTTTATTCATAAAACTGTGTTTAGTGTTTATAAGAGCGGTATACTCGGTGTAATTGTAAACCAGAAAAAAGGAAAAGTGTAAATACACACAAGAAGTAAATGCAGATGTATGTGATTAGCTCATGTGGCTAAGGGCTGATGGCGCACCGCAGATTTCGGTTAAATATCTCCACTTCCGGTTTGTTCTTTAAAAAAAAAAAAATTACTGTTTTATGGTGATGTAGCCTGTTAGCATAGCACAAGCCAACGCAGTCCAGGTTTAGTTTCCGGGTTCGGTTTCGATTCAGATTAATCGATCAGTACCGGCGCGGCTCAAATACCGATTCATCGATTGATTGAAGCGCGCGCCGCCTGTTCACAAAAACGCAGTTAGATTTACAAACCCCGGCCTCTCTCTCTCTCTATCCAGCTGTCTCGATCTGTCTGTCTCTCTCGATCTGTCTGTCTCTCTCTCTGTCTGTCTACCTGTCTGTCAGGTGTGTTCGAGCTCCACAGTAACAGGTTTGTTCCTCTCTAGTTGAGTCGGTGTCGAATCGGATCTTCTTCAGGTTTGTAAAGGTTTGGGTTTATAATGAAAAAAACCATAAAGTCCCTGAAAACGTCTCCATAAAACTTCATTCAGTTTTCACAGAAACTCTAAAGACATTACGGCGCGTGAACAGAAATCATAAAAACCACCTGAGCAGCGTGATTGGGTGCGGTGCTGAGGAAACGGTTCAGTGGTTATAAAAATTAGTAGTTTAATATATTTTGCGTATCGCAGCCAGAATTTTCTTTGTGTTTTTGTTTTTGGGTCCAAATCTCCAGAACATCACGTTCCTGCGGCTCGAATTGTGTCTCGCAAAAAATCCACCAAAACAGCCCAGAAAAACACGCTGTGTTTGATTCACTTCCTGTAGAGAGTCGAATCGCTTTCTCATTTAGAGTCGACTCGGACCGGAGCGTGAGTTCGTTCTCTCCTGACTAAAGAACCGCAGCGAGGAGAAAAATGCCACACGGTTCCATTCAAACACTGCGTTTGTGTGAAAGAGAACCGTTTAATCCTGAAATATAAAGAGGTGAGTGATGGCTGCAACGAGCGGAGAACGTGTCGAGTGGCGAGCGTGTCATGAGCTTCATATCGGACGTGTTAAGAACCCCCTTTCGGTTCTGTTACAGGGTTGGAAACATCCGCTTCTCTGTGTTGTGATTTTTAATGTAACACGTGTAGTTTCTTATGACCTTTATTCTGTGTGTGTTTCAGCATCCCACATCCAGGTGACCTGAAAGAGATGGTGATGGAGAAACCGAGCCCTTTGCTCGTAGGGCGTGAGTTCGTCAGGCAGTACTACACACTCCTGAACAAAGCGCCCGATTACCTGCACAGGTGAGACGAGTTTCACCTGCGCAGCACGTTCCTGAGTCTACGGCATTATCCGTCTGCTAGTGCGTGAGAGTGAGGACCCAATGTAAAGAGAAAAATAGGGGTTTAAAAATGCCGATGGTTCTTTTTACGTGGCGTGAGAACGCCGACGGTTCATTTTACACGGCTGTGTGCAGGTGTGTGTGTGTGCGTGTGCAGGTGTGTTACAGTAACACTAGAGATGTTTTCCTCTAGCGAGCTAATGGGGTTGTATTTTCTGAACGTGTGTTCTGTCAGGTTCTACGGGAGGAACTCGTCATATGTGCACGGGGGTTTGGACAGCAGCGGGAAACCCGAGGAGGCCGTGTATGGTCAGGCTGTGAGTACAGCACACACACATGCTCTCTCACACAAAGTAAACCACTGTCAGTATCTCAAGAACAATTACACAAAAGCCATAATGTGCAGGAGTGTGGAACTAAAACATTGTGAGTGTGTGTGAGTGGTCAAGTGTGATAGTGCTGGAGCACTACTTTACATTTTCCTCACACTATTTGAATTTCAAAACCCTACTTTAAGGCAGAAGGAGCAGAAATGAAGAAACACCGGTTTTCATAAAGTGTTTAACACACGCAGCACTGAGCAAATAAAACATCAAATAAACAAGTATGCAAATCAAAACCCGCTTAAAATAATAACCTTAAAGCGCTGAGAAGTGTGTGTGTGTGTGTGTGTGTGTGTGTGTGTAGGAGATCCATAAGAAGGTGATGTCCCTGCAGTTCAGCGAGTGTCACACTAAGATTCGACATGTGGACGCTCACGCCACGCTAGGGGACGGAGTGGTGGTACAGGTGATGGGCGAGCTGTCCAACAGGGGACAACCCATGAGGAGGTTTATGCAGACCTTCGTCCTCGCACCCGAGGTACGTATATACACACACAACTGTAAAGATCTTCAGACATGTTGCTCACAGTGAAGGGGGCGGGTCAGGGAAGGAACAATAAACATGGTAATCTTGTTGGTAGCCATGGTGATGTTTGCTGTTTTGTACTGATCAGTGTACACAAACCTTTGGTTACCATAGCAACCATTGTTGAAATATAGCATGTGTGTTAGAAGTCCTGATTAATAAATCTGATTTGGTCACAGATTCTGTGCTGCTATGCCAATAAAGCTTTAGTGGGACCTGTCTCACTCTCTCTCTGTCTCTCTCTCTCTCTCTCTCTCTCTCTCTCTCTCTCTGTCTCTGTCTCAGGGTTCTGCGGTGAACAAGTTCTACGTTCACAATGATATTTTCCGCTATGAGGAGGAAGTGTTTGGAGATTCCGAGGCTGAGTTGGGAGGTAAACACATTTTTAATAAATGTTGTGTTAACGAGTCGAGTCTGTTATAGCAGCAAATACACACCCTATGAAGGGTGTACACTATTGCTTTGATAAACTAACAAACGTGTGTGTGTGTGTATAGAGTCTGAGGAAGAGGAGGCAGAGGAAGAGCAGGTGGAGACCCACACATCTCCTGAACCTGCACAGGACAGCGCACCATACTACGAGCCTCCACCAGTCAGGTACGCACATGTTCAAGTGCACACACTGTAGTCTCTCACGCACATACGCACACACGTGAGCTAAACACATGGTTTTTCATTGCCCGATTAGTAGAAACGTTTTAATAGAGACATACTGTTTCACAGTAATGGCATGGAGGAGCAGCAGGAAGAGGCGGGGCCTGAGGCGGAACCAGAACCCCAG
Source organism: Stegophilus panzeri (assembly GCA_024331685.1). Lineage (NCBI taxonomy): Eukaryota > Metazoa > Chordata > Actinopteri > Siluriformes > Trichomycteridae > Stegophilus > Stegophilus panzeri. The sequence continues at coordinate 8,744,126 of JANDJT010000050.1, forward strand.
CCTGAGCCCGAGGCCAATCAGGAGGCAGAGGTGGACCTTAGCGCTGAGGGAGAGCTTCAGCCTGAGGAGGTGGAGCCTGATACAGAAGAGAAGCTTCCAGAAGAGGTGGAGGAGAAACCCCCGACCCCTGTATCGGCCCCGACTCCGCCCCCTCAGACCCCTGAACCACCCAAGGTGAGTGTGTATAAAATCAACCAATGAAGGAAGAGCATTTAAATTCCATTTTTCATGAATGACGTCCACATGCATCACATCTCCAGACTTGCTCATTGATAACGATTTCTCATGTGATCGATCTGTCATACTACCTGGTATGATTAGAGGTGTATGATTTGAGGTTTCTGATTGGCTAATGATGCTGTCAATCATCTGTACAGCCGTTCTCTTGGGCTTCGGTGACCAGTAAGAATCTGCCACCCAGCGGCTCTCTGCCCACCTCTGGCATCCCGCCTCACGTAGTGAAGGCCTCCAGTGTACCAGTAAGACGCACACACTTCAGTACAGTTATTTGCGTGTTTAAATACAGTATTATTATAAACGGTGTGTGTCTTTGTCTTCCAGCCCAGAGTGGAGGTAAAGCAGGATTCCCACGCTCCGTTGCCTAGAGACCAGCGACGTGAGAGACCTGGATTCACACCACGTGGACCCAGACCAGGTAGAACACCCCCCCCCCACACACACACACACACACACAGTATCATGTATTTTAGGCAAAATTTTTGTGTTAAATCTGTGTGTGTGTGTGTGTGTGTGTACATTCAGATGGCGCTTCAGCTGAGGCCCAAGGTGGGAAACCTTACTTCAGCTTTAAAGGTAATTCTGTGTATGTGTGTTACAAGAAGTAATTATCGGGGGCCAAACACAGTCATCGTTTTTAGGTTTTGATTTAATTGATTGGTAGCAGTGCTGCAAAAACAGTTGGTGCTTGGCCCCCTTTTTAACAGATTAACGTGATCCAAGTTAATATAAAGTGTTGGAGTCGAGAATTTAATGTGTGTGTGCAGGTCGTGGGGACTCTGAAGGAGGCGAGGCTGAAGGGCGCAGGACGGTGCGTCACCCTGACAGTCATCAGCTGTTTGTGGGAAATCTTCCACACGACATTGACGAGGGCGAGCTGAAGGAATTCTTTATGAGTAAATACACACCTCAACTAAATGAAACGTGTCGTAGCTAGTGGACTCTATATTTGGGGTAGTTTTTGAATGTACTATTACTTTAACATGTGTGTGTGTTTTGTTTCAGCGTTCGGGACGGTGGTGGAGATGCGCATCAACACGAAGGGTGTCGGAGGGAAGCTGCCTAACTTCGGCTTTGTTGTGTTTGATGATTCCGACCCTGTGCAGAGGATCTTAGCAGCCAAGGTGTGTGTGGGGCGTGTACAAGGGTGAGACATTGGGGATATGTCAGGCAGCAGTGGGTGGGGTTATAACGTGGATGGGCAGGTAGAAGGAATGTATCTAATGGTATGTGTCGTGTCTCTGTAGCCAATCATGTTCCGCGGTGAGGTTCGTCTTAACGTGGAGGAGAAGAAAACCCGCGCTGCCAGAGAGCGTGAAACCAGGGCCGCCGGAGACAGTCGCCGTGGAGACCGTGGTCCCAGGGGCATCATGGGTAACGGGATGGGGCGTGACCGAGACGGACGTGGCCAACCTCCGTCCTCCTCCAGGCCTACGATTGGTTCGGGCCGAGGCAGCGGAGAGAGTCGGTTCACCGGGCCGCGTCGCTGAGTGGGCGGAGTCATCCTGAACTGCGTTCGCTCTATCGCGCTCTCTCTCTCTCTCTCTTTTTCACTTTCTCTCTCTCTCTCTCTCGCTCTCTCTTTTTCACTTTCTCTCGCTCTCTCTCTCTCTCTCTCTCTCTCTCTTTCTCTGGCTTTCTCTCTCTCTCTCTCGTGCGCGCTCTCGTCACATCATTGGGCCGAAAATTTACAAAAAATATTCTTTCCTTTACATTCTTTTGTTTGTTTGTTTCCTTTTTGGAATGTGACCGGCTATCAACATCAGCAACAACAACAGATACTACGATAATGATGATGATGATGATGATGATAAGGACCACCATTTGATGTGAAAGATAAAAACGCAGAACTCTCTCTCTCACACACACTCTCACACACACTCTCACACACACTCTCACACACACACACACACACACACACACACACACAGAGTCGTTTAGAAAATTCATAGCTTTCTATTGTGGGTTTTTTTTTTCTTTCTTTGCAAGGAAAAGGGGGCGTGGCTTGTTTTCTGTAGAGCAAAGAGATGGATGTGTGACGAAGGGGAACTGTTGAATCACACGTTTTATAACGGACATGAACGTCAACGCTTCGGAAAAAAACGGAAGAGGAAAAAAATGCTCACTGTACACTTATTTATTTTGTTAATTAATAAAAAAACAGTGGTGGTGCCTTAAACTGTTCTCTCGCCCGTCTCTCTCTCTCTCTCTCTCTCTCTCTCTCTCTTTCTCTCTCTCTCTCGATCTGTTTCATCCTGTGAAAGACAAAAGGACTAAACTCATCAGGACTCGGGCATGTGCCGATATTAAACTAAACGATATTACTGCGATATTATTGTTTACTGGACCCTCGGCAGCATCTCATTCGGGACTCGACTTCATCGTAAGTGAAAGGAATTATGGGATTGCGTTCAATGAGACGGACTCAAGTGCTGCTGCATTCACAGATCCAAAATACGGACCCTTAAGAAGACACTGTTCACGTTCTGCATTCCTAACGGACGGACTTTATTTCGGGAGCCAGCGTTTTTCATTTTTCATTCCCCCCCGCCCTTTCCTCGTTAAATATCGTGATGTGATGGATGATCGGCACATGCCTGGTCACGTGGAACAGTTCGGCCGTAAATAAAACGTGCGCCATTTTTCCTTTTTTTTTTTTTTTTTTTTTTTTTTTTTTAAATATAATCCAAAAACTCACTTTTGAATTACACTAATGCTAATATAGCTAGCAGTTTACAGCGGTTTATAGCTACCAGATTAGTGTCAAGACATCATTTGTACATAAAATTTCATGAAATAGCAGATTGTCTGTCTTTTTAAAAATATAAACAAATGAAATGTTTCTGATGTACAAACTAGATTCATGCCCCCCTCCCCCCACCGGACTCAATGTATCGATAAAGTACTTTTTGGTGGAAAAATAACTGCAGTTTTATCTCTGATGTTCCTTTTGTTGTTGTTTATATATGCGCCTGTTGGACGACGCGTCATGCTGAACTGGTAGCTATAAGAGCGTGTTATTTGCTAGCTGCATTAGCCTGGTAGCTCCAGTGTGAAACTTGGCTGATCGAATGTATTCTGTACGTTTGGTTTTGGGCTGAACCGTTCCTTTAGCTTGTTGCTAACAGCGTGTGTGATGGTAAGGCAGTGTTCGCGGTACTGATGATCTCAGATATTAGTACTGTCTCTACGATAGCGTACATGTTTATGATTTTTGTTTTGTTTTTAATTTTGCGAGCGTTTTGCTGAAGCAGAGCTTGTTTTCCTCCCTGCAGTATTCCACGCTGACTTTATTTCCTCGTCACAAACCACTTTGCACGGCCGGGTTACGCTCTTTTTACGTTTAAAAATTTTTTTTTGATACAGCATTATAATGCTAGCACTTTTTTTTTTCTTTTTTTTCCTTTTTGTTCACTTTAATTTTGTTTCTCCTCCTCCAGCCTGTATTTACGCTCGGGGTCGGGTGTTGAACTCCCGTTGGCTTCAGCAGGTTCCGTCTGAATGTGTTTTCAACTTTCAATAAACTACTGATGATCTGCAAACACGTCTCCGTTTATTATTTACCGTACAGCCGACAAACGGACGTAGAATCAGTTTTCGCAGGCCCCGTGCTAACTCTAGGTTGATAAATGTCAAGCTTCCTGTAAATAGAAGTGCAGCGGTTTAGCCGGTGTTAGCATCACTGCTACAGTTTGCTCTTGCTAGTATGAAATACGGTATAATGCAGTATAGCAGTGTGTGGTGTAGTGAAATACAGTATAATGTAATATATTAAAGTGTTATAGTAAAATACATTTCCCCTCTGAAACTATCGGAACACAAGGCTGGTTCGTGTGTGCGCTCTACACCAAACATCTAGGTTTGAGATGAAAAGATGGAGATGAGACGATAGGATTTCAGTTTTTATTTCCTGATATTTACATCTAGACGTGTTTAGACCATAAAACACACAACCTTCTGTATCACAACACAATATCTAGCTGATCAAAAGTATAGGAACAGATCATTCCTGCAGTAAATGAAAGTAAATAACACTTAATATTCGGTTGCGTTTCCCTTTTACTCGCAGTAACTGCATCAATCCTGCGACTCACTGACACCAAACTGCTGCTTTCTTCTTCTGTGAAGCTTCTCCAGGTTTTTACTGCAGCTTCTTTCAGTAGTTGTTTGTTTCGGGGGGTTTCTCCCTTCAGTCTCCTCTTCAGGAGGTGAAATGCTGATCAGTTGGGTGAAGGTCTGGTGATTGACTTGTCCAGACTAAAACCTTCCACTTTTCCCCCTGATGAAGTCCTGTGTTGAGGTGGAAGTGTGTGTTGGATCGTTGTCTTGCTGCATGATGAAGTTCCTCCTGATTCATTTGGATGTGTTTCTCTGTAAATCTACAGACAGAATGTTCCTGTAAACTTCTGAATTCATTCTGCTGCTACCATCATGAGCTCATCATCAATAAAGATTAGTGAGAATGTTCCAGAAGCATCCATGCAAGCCCAAGTCATGACACTACCTCCACCATGTTTCACAGATCAGCTTGTATGTTTTGGATCATAGCAGATCCTTTCTTTCTCCACAATTTGGCCTTTCAATCACTTTGGTAGAGGTTCATCTTGGTTCCAGAACTTTTGTGGATCATCTCTGTATTTCTTTGTGTTGTTTTGGGGTTTTTATTCACAGCTCTCACAATGTTTGTCATCAACTGCTGCTCTTTTCTTTGGCTGAACTGTTCTAGTCAGCTCTCTGATCTTCATGTTGGTTTACATTTACATTTATTCATTTAGCAGAAGCTTTTATCCAAAGAAACTTAGTTTATCCTTTTTAACAATAAATACAGTCTTCACAGGTGAAACCCAGGGCTCAGACCAAGTGTAGACATTCAGAAATATTCATTTTAACCTAACAGGACACACCTGTTCAACAAGAAACACCTGTCAGTCACAGGTACCAATATTTTTGATCACTTGAAAAATGGGTGCGTTCAAATAAAAGGTGCCATGTTCTAAATAGTTTAATAAATCTAGATGTAAATATCAGGATATGAAACTGAACTTCTGATCTATCATCTCATTCATCTTTTGATCTCAAACCCCAATGTCTTCAGTGTTCAGCACAAACACTACAACCGGCCTAGTGTTCCAATACTTTCAGAGCAGACTGTATATTCTTAAATGACTCCTAAAGTGATTCACTTATATTTATATACGATTTCTTGAGTGATTCACTCATGTATGCAAATGGTTCTGTTAGTTTTGGGGACCGACCTCCTGATCGTAACCCAGCGTCCATGTCTCACCTGCAAACATGATGTAGTCTCTGAAAAAAGGTACTCGGAACCAGAAGGGCAGCATGAGCAGGTACGGGGTGAGGCCTGGGAACAGCTTGGAAAACTGTGATGCTTCTGTGCAGAAATTCCCAAATGCACCAGCCACCAGAACACCGTGAGGGTGAAATCCAAAGAGATAATTACGTTTAGGGTCCAAATCCACCGTCTTCACCAACTACAGACCGAGAGAGCGCGAGAGAGAGAGAGAGAGAGAGAGAGAGAATGAGAGAGGTAGTGAGACAGAGACAGAGACAGAAAGAGAGAGAGAGAGAGAGAGAGAATGAGAGAGGGAGAGGCAGAGAGAGAGAGAATGAGAGAGGTAGTGAGACAGAGAGAGAGAGAGAGAGAGAAAGGGAGAGGCAGAGAGAGAGAGAGAGAGAGAGAGAGAGAGAGAGAGAGAGAGAGAGAGAGAGAGAGAGAGAGAGAGAGAG
>JANDJT010000050.1:8760903-8765903 GCA_024331685.1 Stegophilus panzeri
AGCTTAAATATTTCTAGACAAAACATTGAAATCTGAAAACTTTAAGGTATATTTATCTGGTAAAGTACGTCCCAACACAAACACAAGCATAGAATCAGTGCACGCGTGTCAAGCTTTTAATTATCACACTAGCAACTGTGAAATCAAGCATGACTAGCTAATGCTAACGTGGCAGCAGTGCTAGCTTTGGGCTACAGGTTGAACGTTTGTAAGTTCTTCAGCGTTACACTTAATATTCAACTGCTTAGCAGGCATTAACATGTTTAATGTAAGCACCAAGATCTCTTAAACACGATTGCATTAAGCTATAGCTAAAGGACGTAAAATTCTTTCTAATCTACTTTTAACAACATAACAATAAAGATCAAATAAAAATAAAAAGTGCCTCAAGTTGAAGCTACTTAACTGAACCTGGGTACAACTCCCAACTAGGTTCCATGTGAGATTACACTTCATACAGGAGGCACTCTTGCTCTGTGTGTGTGTGTGTGTGTGTGTGTGTGTGCGTGCGTGTGTGTGCGTGGAGGTTATTGTATAGATAAAGAATTCTTGGATAATTGACGTTGTTCTTCACTTCGCTTTTCTTTTTTTCACCAGAAAGATGTCAGTGAAGTCTGGGAGGAAAGACAAGGCGTGGAGGAGAGAAAAGGAAAAAGGTGATTGTAAGACTAACATCCCTTTTAAGTATTACAATATTTATTTTAAGGAATACTTTACGGAGAGTAGCACTCCATCATGACCCCGGAGTTAAGATGATTAAGGTGACGAGGAACTCGAGGAGGAACTACATCAACTACTAGTGGATCTCAGCGCTTCACATTGTCCTGCCCCACAGCTGTACTCTCTCAGTTCACCATAATATTTGAGTTTGCTGCTGCTTTCGTGTGTGTGTGTGTGTGTGTGTGTGTGTGTGTGTGTGTGTAGCAACAGTGGTTTCGAATTTTAAAAGCCTCGGGATGTCCTTTATCTCCAGGTGATAAATTGGTTTGGAGAAGCTCTTTTCTCTGGAACTTCCCTCAGAAATGTAAATAAACGTTCCTGTCAGAAGACAGTTCTATAGCAGAGACTCACAGCTCAGTAACTACTCTGAATAAAATGGAAAAGACCACAATTGCTTCGTATTGGTGTACACTTCCTACAGAGTTCCAGAGGATATAAAAGCTCTACACACCCATGTGTGCTTCGGGTTGTGGTCCTGCTGAAACGTGAAGTTCCTTTCCATCTTCAGTTCACTAGCAGACACCTGAAGGTTCTGCGCTAAAATCAGCTGGTATTTGTAGATATTCATGATTCCCTCCAGAGTGTTAAAAGCCGCAGTTCTGCCTGAAGAAAAGCAGCACTAAAGCGTGATGCTGCCAGCACCGTGCTTCACCATGGAGATGGTGTTCTTCTGGTGATGTGCTTTCTTTTTGCACCAAACAAACCTTTTGTAATTATGGAGTTATTAAACCTTTTGGAATTGGTCTCATCAGACCAGAACACATTTTTCCACATGGTTTACGTTGAGTTAGCTAAGCTCAGATGTTTTTTTGAGAGAAAGAGTTTCCGTCTAGCCGCCCCACCCCATCGCCCAGACATGTGAAGAATACGAGAGATTCAGAGTAATCAGTACATGTCAGATGTTCCTGCAGATCTTTTAATGTTGCCGAAATTGAGGGTGGAAAAAGATCTGACGTGATTTACCTTGGATTAATTTTTAACATGACAATAAAACCTGCCTTTTTAACAGGAGCGTGTAGACTTTTTATTTCCATTGTACCCGTCCTACAGAGTTCATTTTTCTCCCAGGACATTCCCTGAGCGAGTGAAAGAATGCTCCGCTTCCATCAGCACACATGAAGATATGTTGAAGAGAACATTGCGAGTGTATTGCTATGAAATGTTCCGAGTTCAGTGGAACACAACGCTGCCAGCTGGTGAATTGTTAATCCTATAAACGGATGTGGTGCTATTGTGCTTATCTACTGAACACTTCTGCTGTTTGTAAATCCACTTCATGTTTGACAGTTTTGAATAAACTCTAACGTGTTAAAGGTGTGTGTATCGTGGTGTGTTTGCGTCGGGTGGCAGCGTGGTCACGGCCATGTTTACACTTGCGTTTAATGTGTTTAGTTTCTGGATGTTTCTGCTGGAGGGCCAAGTGTGATGAACGGCACCATAAATTCTGCCAGCTTTAACGTTTACTACCTGTCTGTCTGTCTGTGTGTGTGTGTGTGTGTGTGTGTGTGTGTGTGAGTGTGTGTGAGTGTGTGTGAGAGAGAGAGAGAGAGAGAGGTGGTGAAGTGGTCGGATCTGGTCGTTTTTATTACACTGCACAGGACACAATGTCACAGGACACATCTAGGGAAGAATATTACTAACCATCACATCTCTGTACCTTTTAGGTCAATAAGATATTTTAGAAAAAAGACACTTTTGACTTTTTAAGATCGTAATATCCTCAGAAATAATCCATCATCTTTTTAAGATTTGTTCCTGAAGTCTGAAAATAAAAAATGTCTCAGAAATATAACATAAAAATACATATTTTTTGCATTAATAATGAAATCCGGAAATGTTCTTTATTTTTTGCCACGCTGGGGTTTTCAATCCATTTCCTAATAGAGAGTCTACAATCTACAGTCAATCTACAGTGAATCTACAGTGAAACACGGGACATTTCTGCCTTGAAGTGTCCTACAGTGAAACTACAGTGAATCTACAGTCAATCTACAGTGAAACTACAGTGAATCTACAGTCAATCTACAGTCAATCTACAGTCAATCTACAGTGAAACACGGGACATTTCTGCCTTGAAGTGTCCTACAGTGAATCTACAGTCAATCTACAGTCAATCTACAGTGAAACATGGGACATTTCTGCCTTGAAGTGTCCTACAGTGAATCTACAGTGAATCTACAGTGAAACAAGGAACATTTCTGCCTTGAAGTGTCTGACCTTCATGTTATTTCTGCCATGTGCACGATCTGCATCTCAGTACGCGTTCTGATGCGATCTCGCGTCCTTGTGAACTCATCGTCCACCACCAAAGTTCAATTCCGGTACACGTCCCTGTGAATGAGCCGTTACTATAGAAACCATAACGTGTTAGTCTCTCTGAGGGAACCGTTAAAGGTTCTATGTAGAACCTGATAAAGTTTCCCTTCAAAGTGCAGTCCAAGTAGGAAGCTTAGGGCTCTTTCCAAAGAACTACAGAATCTCAGGACAGGACAGACTCAAATTCCATGAATTTTATTATTAAATCTAAAATAAAAAAAACGGCGAATAAACAGCAAGTGTTATAGATAGCATCTGAGCTAACTATGTGTTCAGAGATATTAATATTGATCAAATCTTAATATACATTTGCTATGTTTTCATATGATATTATACAAACATACAATTTACACACAATACTGCACTTGTGTGTGTTCATAGATAGAAAACAGAACAACATGGCTAATTAGCAGTTAGCATTTATATGCTATAAACACACGACTGCTAGATTTATGTCAACAAATTCTAGTATTGAGGTCTAGTTAGTGCCTTAAACGTAGAACATATGTTACCCATAATGCACTATGAGCTCTGTGTGTGTGTGTTTAAATAAAGTGAAAAATAAAAATAGTGAATGAAATAAAGTGTAAAATTATAGCTCTGTTATATGGAACACATGAGCCAGGCTTTAGATGAGTGTGAATTTATCTAGAGTGCTAATCTCATATGCTAACTACTAACCTTTCATTAGCTGTTAGCTAACTAATAGGAAACAAGCTATAATCCTCTGTGACTTGTAGTTTCTTTATCATGTGCATTATGTCCGAGTTGCTTGCTTAAAAATGCTACTCAGAGCTAGCAGGCTAATCAAAGGTATCGTTAACTAGAAATGTGATGCAGCGCTTTAGCAAAATCCGACACATCGACATTAATTTACACAATCGCTGAATAACAGAACAGAACTTCAGCACATAAATCATTCAGAAAGGTAATGTAGCTAGACACAGTAGGTAATGTTTGTTAACTAGCTAACTTTTTTCGATTAGTTTTTTTTACAGAGATTTTTTTTACAGAGATTTTTTACAGAGATTGTCTAATTACCTACAAAATGTTTTACCATAACATTTAAACGTTTAAATAAAGTGCCGCTGGAGAAGAATACGTTATTTTTTTTGTATTAGACAATCGTTCGTTTTACCATCATGGCGGCCATGTGGCATCGCAGTGGGTAAAATGATCAATAGTCGTCAGCTACATAAGCAGCTATACGCGTATTTAAATAAAGAACACTAACTAGTCACAAATGTTATTTGCCTTGATACGTATATAAAGCAGGCTAGCTGCGTAGCTGCGTTAGCTTTACTACAGTGTGTATGCAGTGATTAAACTCCTCAGAGAGAGAGAGATAGAGAGATGGAGATAGACAGAGAGAGAGTGTGTAAAAAGAGAGAGAATGTAAAGAGAAAGAGAAAATGCAAAGAGAGAGAGAAATAGTGTGTAAAGAGAGAGAGAGAGAGAGAGAGAGATTAAGACTCGACGGATGTAAGGAACATAAACACGGTGAGAATGAACAGAACCGAGTACAGACGAGTGTAAATCAGTCAGCGCTGTTCTCTCGCTCTCTCTCCCTCTCTGGAGCACTATGTGCAATAGTGTATAGACGTATATAGTATTTCACTTTAATACAAAAACAAACTTCATTATAAAGATCCATAAAATCAGTTTTCATCCTCAGTTCGGTTTCAGAGTGAAAGCGAGAGGTGTTTATGTGGAACACATTCAGAGCTTTTACCAGCTGAAAGTTCTTATGAAATATCTAAAATACACACACCGTGTTTAAACGTAGCGTGGGGGGCCACTGGGATAAAAAAGTCCTGGGATAGAGACGTTACAGGAAATAAAATAACATAAAAAAAACAATTAAAATAACAACAAATAACATTCCTAAACATCCCCATAGCAGCAGGAAAGAAAGAAAGAAAGAAAGAAAGAAAGAAAGAAAATGATTATAGTGAGTGTGTGTT
>JANDJT010000050.1:8778510-8783510 GCA_024331685.1 Stegophilus panzeri
TCATCCTCATCACCATCAACATGAGCATCATCTTCTCATATTCATCATCATCACCACTACCAACACCACCACCACCATCATCATCATCATCATCCTCACCACCATCATCATCATCATTATCATCATCATCTTCTCATATTCATCATCACCACCAACACCAACACTACCACCACCACATCATCATCATCCTCATCACCATCAACATGAGCATCATCTTCTCATATTCATCATCATCACCACTACCAACACCACCACCACCACCATCATCATCATCATCCTCACCACCATCATCATCATCATCATCATCATCTTCTCATATTCATCACCACCACCACCACCATCATCATTCTCATCACCATCAACATCAGCATCATCTTCTCATATTCATCATCATCACCACCAACACCACCACCACCATCATCATCGCGACCAATACCAACACCATCATCACCATCAACATCAGCATCATCTTCTCATATTCATCATCATCACCACCAACACCACCACCACCATCATCATCATCATCACCATCAACATCAGCATCATCTTCTCATATTCATCATCACCACCAACACCACCACCACCATCATCATCATCATCATCTTCTCATATTCATCATCACCACCAACACCAAAACCACCATCATCATCATCTTCTCATATTCATCATCATCACCACCAACACCACCACCACCATCATCATCATCATCATATTCATCATCACCACCAACATCATCATCATCATCTTCTCATATCCATCACCACCACCACCACCATCATCCTCATCACCATCAACATCAGCATCATCTTCTCATATTCATCATCACCACCAACACCAACACTACCACCACCATCATCATCATCATCATCATCATCGCGACCAATACCAAAACCATCATCACCATCAACATCATCTTCTCATATTCATCATCATCACCACCATCATCATCATCATCATCTTCTCATATTCATCACCACCACCACCACCATCATCTTCCTCATCACCATCAACATCAGCATCATCTTCTCATATTCATCATCATCACCACCAACACCACCACCACCATCATCATCGCGACCAATACCAACACCATCATCACCATCAACATCAGCATCATCTTCTCATATTCATCATCATCACCACCAACACCACCACCACCATCATCATCATCATCATCTTCTCATATTCATCACCACCACCACCACCATCATCATCCTCATCACCATCAACATCAGCATCATCTTCTCATATTCATCATCATCATCACCACCACCAAGGGTAACTTCTAAGCAACTAAAGGCCTCTCTCACATTTTCATCAATAAATAAATGATCAAGTATAATATTTTTGTTTCATTTGTTTAATTGGGTTCTCTTTATCTACTGTTAGGACTTGTGTGAAAATCTGATGATGTTTTAGATCATATTTATGCAGAAATGTAGAAAATTCTAAAGGGTTCACAAACTTTCAAGCACCACTGTACATATTAACACAGTGTTTGGATTCTTGGAGTTGGACAGGTTTAGAAATAAAAATAAATAATTACCATGTTAAATAAATATTTTTTTAAATATTTTTTTTTTTACACTGAAGGATTCTTTGGCTATAACAGTCCTGGAAATCAGATTTGTTGACAGATAAAACTCTCACTGTTCACACAACTATTTTTAGGTTTTGGTGTAAATTTCTGTTCAAATGTTTTGAGCACCACTGTGTAATCCAGTTTATTTACAAATAAACAAATCAAATGAGGCTGAAGACAATCCACTAGCTAACCAGTCACTGGACTTCCCTTCATTCCTGAAGAACAGATGCTCAATGTTAGAGCACTAGCACTAATGTTACTTCAATAAGGGAGTGTTTACATTTTTCCAAACCCATCCACCAGGTTCCTTCTAACTACACCAATGCTACCAACAACAACCTCTGTCTCTGTCATACATAGAGAAATGGTGAGAAACTGTTGCACTGCTGCCCCCTTGTGGATTGATCATAAACCACACAAGTATTTACAGCTCAACATTAAGAAGACATTAAGAGTTTATATCGATGCTCATGCTGTCATTATGTTTATGATACAATTTCAGGGGAATTCTTAACACAATATTATAGGACAAAATACAGTCACATACAAAGAATGACATAATAATAAAAAAAAAAATAGTAATAATAATAATAAGCAATAATAAGCAAATGAGGCATATTCTGAAGATGAAGTGTGCCAAATTTGTTGATGATTGGACAAAATTTATAAGAGGAGTAGCAAAAATTTTTTTGGACAAATTCCAAGATGGTGAAAAATCTAATTAGGTGGAAATTGACATCATAGGCAGTGTCAAACTTGTCTTGAATACAGGGAATCCAGGGATGCCTGGCTTTAAAATTTTGGACACGCACTTCAAAAGTTATGACAATAAATGTACTTCAAATTAGGGCCAGATTTGACCCGATGGTGGTGCTAGAGCATTGGGCCAAATTTGCTCAGAATGTTCCTTAGATCCTACCCAATCATTGTGCCAAATTTCACAACTTTTTACCAGATGGTTCTATGGGCTACCGTAGACAGAAGAAAAAGAAGAAGAAGAAGAAATATAGCTGCAAGCAGCAATTAAGGGGCCAAGCACTAAAGAGGCTAAATGAAGAGCTAAACAAGCATGACAGGGAGCATCAAGACCAACTGTAAAAAATAATAATAATAATATATTTTTTTTAAAGAACAATTTTAGACATTTGTATATTATTTTAGGCAATCAATTGTTATATGATTTAATTGCTGATCATGTTTGACCAATAGGTGGCACTGTCACCAAATTGATGTGGTGTGGTTAGGGTGGGGTGTCAATACCACAAAGTTTGGTGTGAATATGCCAAAGTGTTGCAGAGATACAGTATCAGATTCAGTTTGGCATCATGCCATCATTTTTGTTGGTGTGTTAAATGAGAATAGTTTGGTTTATTAAAAAGCTTTTGATAACTTTTGGCTGCCATGGTCTGAAGATGATCTGAATTGAAATGTTGAAAATTGGTTCAATGGTCAAGGAGGAGTTCGAAAAAGTAGGTTTTCAACAAAATTCAAAATGGTGGACAGCAAGTTTGACCAACTCTGGCATAATTGGTATCATTGTTCTCAGCATGACTCACCACTTTCATTACAATAGGAAAAATTATTCAAAAGCTATTGGCCTTTATAAAAATTTCATAATGCTTTTTCACCACAAGGTGGTGCTGTCTCAAAACTACTTGAGTAACTTCCAGGCATGGTGACATAATGACACCTCAATGCATTAGTAAAATATAGCATTTTACTACATAATTCAAAATGGCCGACTCTCAAAATGTCCAACATGGGAAAAGTGGGTACCGTTCGACTTGATATACCATTCCGAATATAATGAGACAAGTCTCATGATTTTTGCTCAAACTGTTCAGAAGTTATAAGCAAAATTAACCATTTTTCATATCTTGTGACCACTAGGTGGCACTGCGCAGAAATTTAGCCCTTGGCAAAAGTTATTAGCAAAAACATGAGTGCAATTTTGAGCTGTTGGTGATGCTAGAGGGTTTGAGATAGAGTCCAAAATTGCTCTGGTTAATGTTGAGACTGTCCTTAATCTGTGTGCCAAATATCATAACTTTCCCACAAGCGGTTCTATGGCTGCCATAGACTCAAGAGCGGAAGAAGAAGAACACTAACAAAAACAATAGGTGCCTATGTACCTTCAGTGCTTGTGATAATAATAATAATAATAATAATAATAATAATAATAGGGTTTGGAATATTAATTAAATCAATATTAAACAATATAAATGATTTACTTACAGTACATCATCTCACTGTCGGTGGAAAGGATCTATGGCCATCTTGGCATTTGAACTCACAACCTTTTGCATTTGAACAGAATTGTAATGACTTAGATACCCCAGCCAAACAATTTTTCATGGCCATTATATAAAACATTTCAAATAGCAACTAAAAATTGACATCTATGAAAATAAAAAAAAGTTAAATAAGACCAGAAAAATGCTTTGTGTTGACAGGGTTTTAATTCAGAAATACAAATCCACTGTGTTTTCTTTTTTTAAACGTGGTTTACATAAACATTACTGGTGTATATCTCTAAACAGTGCCGTACATGTGAAATAATACATCATTAAAAATACAGAAACTTATATTTCACACTTTCACCAGGTTCATGTGCACACATAGAAAAGCAGTAGAAAAATAGTTTTAAAAAAATTACAAAACACAACATCTTGGACGGAATGTTGCATTAAAACCCAGAAGCACTGATCTATAAGTGTACATGATACATACACACACACTCAAACTCACACACACACTTGTACAAATACACTTGCGAGTTCCTGCTTGTTACTGTAACTAAATCTCTTTTGTGAAGTTTAAAGAGTAAAACTAAATGTAGCTATTCATTTTACCATGATGTCGTAAACTTGAAATTATAAGACATATATGTGTAGCTATATATAAATGTAAAAGTTTTAACTAGAACATGCTTATAAAATTAAATTTATCTGACATATAGTTATAAATTTAGCTATAAATTGAAATTTATATTCATATCTTCAATTGTAGCTATATATCTGAACAGATAAGACTTACATATCTATAATGTAGCTATAAAATGAAATCTTACAATACATACATATGTACCTATAATCGTAGCTATACATTTAAACTTAAAATATATACACATACCTATGAATTTAAACTTATGGCTATAACAATACATACACATTTAGTAGCTACAACTGTAGCTATAAGCATAGCTAAATATTTAAAAAATTATGATATACACACATATATAGCTATTAATATAAACATATAAAACTAAACCTGCTAAATATAGCTGTAACTATGGCTGTATATGTAGCTATAAATTTAAACTTATAATACATATAAAGCTATAGTCATAGCTAAAACATAGCTGTGTAAAAAATAAATATTTACTTATGAAAAAAAAGTAATCCACTTTGAAAAA
>JANDJT010000050.1:8786010-8792384 GCA_024331685.1 Stegophilus panzeri
TCAGGGAAAGGGTTGTGCTCTTGACACATAAGGGGTTGTGACCAAGTGAACAATTCCCAAACCATTTACATCTGACAGAACGTTACACACGCTCACATTCACAGACTCACATTCACACACACCCTCTTTTCTCCAAAAGCCCCTGCAGTGCGGTGTTGTTACGATGTCTCCAGTCAGGATGAACATGAAGCCAGCGCCTCCTCCCAAAACTGTACACGTCCTCCATCACTTCAGTTGGCAGAGGAGCTCTACACACACACACACACACACACATACACACACACACACACACACACACACAAAAGCTCAATGAATAAAATATACATTCCCAAACAACTTGATTAATTTTTCAACAAATGTACTAACAACAGTTACATATGTACTGTGTATGTGTGTGTGTGTGTGTTCTATTATCTACTGACCTTACCCTAAACCCAGCTGTTTGCAGGCGATGGTGCTGAGCTCCGGGTTCCACTCATCAGCACAAACCTGATAGTCCACCGCCGTCTTACTGACCAACAGCACCGAGCTGGAGAGAGAGACTGGAGAGGGAGAGAGAGAGAGAGAGAGAGAGAGAGCACTGTTAGAGGTGTCTATGGAACATGCTCTTGCAGCTGTCTCAAATCTATTAATGATCTGAAGAACGTTTCATCAGAGGATAGCTGGTTTAATTGAGTAATTTGCTAATATTTTGGGAAACATAACCAGCTATGCTCATTAGTAAATATCCCACGCAGGTACTAGCGCAGTGCCCTATCATATCGTATCATCCACCATGTAGAAGAATTTGTCCCTAACCCTTGATGGTGAAGAGATAGTAGTTGACATGTTTATGCACCGAAACGTGAGCATCTCACGAATGCGGCGTTTCAGCCCTAGATGAGGAAGAAGAATTAATCGCCCAAAATATGGAGCTTCCTCTGTAATATGGAATTGGTTGGGACACAGCATTTCATTTGTTTTTCCTGGGGTTAGAGATTCAGTTCTGAACTCAGCACCGTCATTGTCCGTCAATTTCACAAATGAAAATAGAGGCACAGAGCGTTCTGGTGAGAGAACATGGTGAGAGAACAACTGAGCTAGCTGCTGATGTCGAATACTAGGCTCTGTCGAGGACTAGGCTCTTCTACAGGAGGCCAGTGGTGTACATGGAAGTAAGCTAGAGGTGGGAACCATGCGCATGGAAACTATGAAGGCGACTCCAGTTTGGACTAATGGAACTTGATCACTAATGGAGAAGAAGGTGGAGCATCAGACCTTTCCTTCACCTCAGTTATTTCACAAATCCGTTCTGATCTTTTGCGACAGCTATAAGTGACAGGCAGGATGGAGAAGGAGCAAAAGATCACCTGATACTGCTGCAGGTGGGTTCCTCTGGTGGAGGATCTTAGATGGGTGCCACCTACCCCAACATGCATACTACCCACCAAAGCTAGCAACAGCTTGAGTGATTAGACATAGATGGATATAGATGAAGATCTCACCACAGTTCCACTCGTCTGAGCTGTCTGTGCAGTGCTTCCTCCCATCACACCACAGAGTCCGGTGCACACACTCGTGATTATTACACTCCAGCTCATTATCATTACACACCGCTGGAACACACACACACACACACACACACACACACACACACACACACACACACACACATCAATTCTCCAAAATGCATCTTAAGATCACACTGTCTGAGTGTCATTCTGTCTCTTACAGCAGTTCTTCTCATCCTCCAGGAGGCTGCAGTCCGGAAAACCATCGCAGATCATCGAGTTCTTGATGCAGGATTTATCTGAGGGGCATTCAAACAGTCCACGCTCTCTACAACCTACAACAGGAGAACTTCACAGTCAGTGTGCGTTTGTGTGCGGTGAGATGTAGTCTGAGTGAGTGTGTGTGTGTGTGTGTGTGTGTGTGTTGACTTACCACAGTGTTCCTCATCACTGTCATCATCGCAGTCCGTGTGTCCGTCACAGCGTTTGGAGGAGAGCACACACCTTCCCGAGTGGCACTTAAAATGACTCGGTGAACACTCTGCCACAAACACACACATTTACAGTAAGCTTAAATGAAGTAACACAAAACTTAGGCACACACACACACACACACACACACTAACCTTCTACGTCTGGGTCAGGAAGGAGACAAGGCGTGTTTTCTTGTCCTTCCTCAGGAAACTGAGCGCAGTCCATTTCCTCAGGCCATTGCAATCCCACAATGCTCAGCACTGACTCACAACGCTCTTTAGAGCTCCTGCAGAGAGACCTATATAGACATACACCATATATCGGGTTATATATTGTGTGAAGGAGAAGCCAGGCCTTGTCTAAGGGTACCAAGGGTACTCAGACTTATCTATGGGAACCCAAGGCCTCCATGGCTCTCTGGACGAGTCAGCTAGACAGCTGGAATAGTACATAGCAAGGAGGGACACGACATTTAGGATACGGTTAGTGCATACAGGACTTTGTAGTCCTTCCTCTTCGTGTCTACATGCTCTACAATCTTATTGACATCTTCGTGATCTTGAAGTGATCTTCGTTAGCCATGAACTCCTCACTGAGTATGAAGTGAGTGATGGAAGGACAATGGAAGGTAATTCCCCAGCACCACCAACCACTAGACCTCCATCCTGAGATCAGATGGTTCCTGGTACTCCAGGATTTCACATTCTGGGTCAAGTACAAGTCCAATCCTAACATTACACCACTATTTCACACTAACCCTGGGATTGGTGTTCAGGTAGAAACCGGGTACCATCGCTCACAGGAAGTAGTCATGGTTCTGGTTAAAGTTCTAGACAAATGTATACAGATCCCTCATTACCCTCTCTCACACACACACACGTTTACCTGCAAGGTGGCACTCTCTGGTGTGTTAGCAGGTCACACTTGGGCACGAGGACGGTGCAGGCGAAGAACATAAGGTATTTGTAGCAGTTTGTCTGAACGAGTGCAGGGAAGAGCGAGGACTCCCAGCTCACTGAACTCTCCTTCTGAGACTGATGGCCCAGATAGTTCGGAAACCGTGTGGTGTTGTACGGCAGGTTCATACACAGCTCCAAGGAGATTGGCTCACAGCCACCTGACACACACACACACACATACACACACACATACACACACATACATTCCAACATACACATACACACACACATTAAATTTTCAAACAAATAAAAAAGTCTTCTGTTCATTTTGTTGGTGACTTTTTCTTCCTCCCTTCGTCTTTCTGTTTCAGTTCCTCCAGAATCTCCGTAATATTCAGAGGAGTTTACAATTTTTTTCAAAATTATCCACAGATTCGGACCGAGACGTGTCATGTGACGTCATCAAGCCATGCGTTCAGCCGAAGCTCTCTTCTACTCACGTGCGTCGAACACGAGTTCAAATATAGCTCTCGTTTTCCGACAAACATCAAAGTGAAGAGCGTACACAACTATTTCGTGCGATCATGATTTCGCAGATACACGATATTATCACGCGTGAGGGCAGGAGCAACAGTTATCATTTGCTAATTTATCTATTTATTTATTAACTTGTTTATTCACTAATTTATTAAATTATGCACTTACTTATCATAGGAAATGAAAGAAAAATGTCGCGTCGCATATTTGGCAGAATTTCGGTTTTAATTCAGACGCCAAAATCATCCCCATGTAATGTTTCCCGAGTTCGGGGAGGGAACGAGGATGCTCTCGGCATGACCCCGGTCCGGACTGATGAATGAAGGTACGTTACTGTACACGCTGCACCTGTATATTAATCTAACCACATGACCAGTGAGAGTAGGGAGTCGTGGTGTAGCACGTGTACTCACTGCAGTTAGCGCTGGTGTTGTGCGGCTTACAGGGACCAGCATCACCACACCCAGGAGAACAGGAAGTGGAAATACAGCTGTGCTGACCTGGCGGACACGAGCCATGAACTGAGACACAGAAACAGAAATAAGAAGAGGAATCAATTTCCACTGTTTTATACAAAACCTTCCGAGTCATGTTTGATCTCATTTCTATCTAATCTCATTTCTTTTATTTAAAAAAATGGGCTCCATATGTGGAAATATAGAAATTAAAAAATAAATATTATTGTGCAGATTTAAATACCATGCCTGATTTATAAAATAAATAATTCTGTACTGAAGTAGCGTGTTTTTCTTAAAAGGCGTCCCTGAGTGTAAACATGTTGAGTTGTACTGTATTTATTTTCATATTTACACCTGAAAGTGGGAGGTGACTGTCCAGGTGTGTATGGACGGCTGCAGCTGATTCAGAGGGTAAACAAGTAGATTTTAGGTTTTCACTCGCACTCCATATTTTCACATGAACTCTTGCAGTGTAACGTCCTTTTGCATATCAATCACGAACATAAACTTCATATTAATATTATGACATTAAAGCCATGACTTATGATGCATTCCTAAACTGTAGTCCTCCTTGTGTGTGTGTGTGTATGTGTGTGTGTGTGTGCATGCATGTGTGTATGTGTGTGTGTAATGTACAGGAGATGTGTATTATTGTCAGATTGAGATGGAATTCTCATCCCGAAATAAAGGAACCAATCAGACGGGATGATGACAGTGAACAGGTTTGAGCTATTCAGATTCAGGCAGTATGTCAGGCATGTGATCACAGCCTCTAGTGTGTGTGCGTGTGTGTGTGTGTGTGTGCGCATTTTAGGTATGTAAGTATGTATTACATGATAAAGACCGCAGCTAAAACAACAGTGTACAGAATTTCAGAAATGTGTGCAGCTTAAGGTCAGTGGAAGCAACTGTGCGTCTCTGTGTGTGTGTGTGTGTGTGTGTGTGTGTGTGAGTGTGTGTGTATGTATGTATGTATGTATGTATGTGTGTGTGTGTGTGTGTAAGACTCACACAGCTGTTTTGTGCAGTTTTCTTCATCGCTGCCATCCTTGCAGTCTTCCTCACCATCACAGTGAAAAGCACTGGGGATACACTGTCCGTTCTTACACTCCAACAAGCCCTGTGCTTTACATGCTACACACACACACACACACACACACACACACACATACAGTGTTTATGAGGACCGACAGGTAAACGCATGGATTCTAGGGACAGGAAGACGAAGAAGAAGAAGTTGAATCCTGCTCTCAGACTTACAGCAGTTGAGTTCGTCGCTCTTGTCCAGGCAGTCATGATCTCCATCACAGAGCCACTCCAGCGGAATGCAGCGTCCATCTCCACACCGGTGCTCCTTCAACACGTCACATTCTACAGCAAAGGTCAAAGGTCATATATAATGAGAAAATCCTTACAGGGATTTTGCTCTGCACTGAACTAGCTTTATTTTCCTTTTATGAAATGTGATAAAACAATAAAAAGTATCCCAATCAAGGTCAGGTCCACTATAGTGTGTGTGTGTGTGTGTGTGTGCATGTGTGTGTGCTCACTGCAGTTGTGCTCGTCACTGAGGTCCCCACAGTCGTCATACCCATCACACAGCAGAGACGCATTCAAACAGCGACCAGTTCCACAACTGAACTCTTTTTCTGAACACACTGAGACACGGAGAGAAAAATCAGGAGAATCTTACAGTTTAGCACCTGGCTGTTTGTTTGTTTGTTTGTACATGGTACAGCACAGCTACCTTTACTATGTTACTACAAAAGTGATAAATTTGGAAGATTTACGAAGAAACTTTAAACTTTAAAATTGAAACGGAGCAAAAGTAAGACCTTTATACCCTTATACACTTTCTTTATATTCTTCTTCGTACGCGTATAAACCCGTACGATTCCAAACCCGTATAAACCCCTCCGATATCAAAGGCGTATAAACCCGCACGATATCGAACGCGTGTAAACCCATACGATATCGAACGCGTGTAAACCCGTACGATATCGAACGCGTGTAAACCTGTACAATATCGAAAGTGTGTAAACCCATACGATATCGAAAGCGTGTAAACCCGTACGATATCGAACGCGTGTAAACCCGTACGATATCGAACGCGTGTAAACCCGTACGTTATCGAACGCGTGTAAACCCGTACGATATCGAACCCGTACGATATCGAACGAGTATAAAACCGTACAATATCGAACGCGTATGAACCCGTACGATATCAAACCCGTACGATATCAAACGTGTATAAACCCGTACAATATCAAACCTGTATAAACCTGTACAATATCGAACGCGTATAAACCCGTATGATATCGAACGCGTATAAACCCATACAATATCAAACCAGTACGATATCGAACGCATATAAACCCGTACGATATCAAACCCTTATAAACCTGTACGATATCAAACGCGTATAAACCCCTCCGATAACAAAGGCGTATAAACCCGCACGATATCGAACGCGTGTAAACCCATACGATATCGAACGCGTGTAAACCCGTACGATA
>JANDJT010000050.1:8809169-8821669 GCA_024331685.1 Stegophilus panzeri
AAGGGGCTTTTAATCACAGTGTAAATGTCAGTGTGTAAGTGGAGCGTCAGGATCACTCGGCACTCCAATCTTACACTCCACATGGAAATACAGAACCGGTTCAGAGTTAAGTACAGTACACGACACGGTCACTTCATCTGCTTGATAAGAAACGGCTCTAAATTTACTCCAGCTGCACGCGACAGGAGGTCCGACGCCGCAGAAGGTCACGCAGGAGGAGTTTCATTCGAGAAGTGAAGTTTCCTCTCCATTTAACACGATAAACATCTCCGAACACAATTTTCCTTTCACACAGAGCTCTCTCTCTCACACACACACACACGCAGAACAAAAACTCAGTGGAGGAATAAGTAAATAAATAAACAATTAAAAAAAGGCACAATATCAAATAGACAGAAATATAACCTAATAATCATATTAATATTAATTCTACAACTGAAAGTAATGCTAATAATAATAATAATAATAATAATAAAAATATCTGTATATATAAATAGCACATATTACTAACTATATATATATAGAACATGTGTACAAAATTGTTGCACATATTATACAATTATTATTATTATTATTATCTTTTAATATCAGGTGACAGTATAAATAGTGCACGTTTTACACAGTGTATACAGTTTACACATACACACACACACACACACACACAATATAAATGTATTACAGTTTAAAGTTAGATATGTAAACAGATCTGTATATAAATCATGTTATGATTGTATAAATAAATAATTTATAATATATAATAAAATGAGTGTGTTTAAAGAGGCGCTCTCCACCTCCTCCTCCTCCTCCTCACCTGCCTCCACCGCTAATACTTTCTGTCTCCGGTACCGGCGCTGTGTACCGACATGACCGCCTCTGGACCGCTCAGTGTGTGAAACTCCCGGTGTCCGGTACCGGAACTGCGCGAACGTGGACACGGAGAGCTCGCGCTAGCAGAGACAGAACGCGAATACTCCTCGCGCTCCCGGGCGCCCGCTTTTCTCTTTCTTTTCTCTCTCTCTCTCTTTTTTGGAGGCGCTCGGTGTCTCAGTGCACGCGCATGCTGGGTCCTAAAGCCACCGTCTACCGACAAACCACGGAGTGTACTGAGCGAATAAAATAATAACCTAATATTATTAATAATAATAAACTACATATAAAACATCAATACATTAATCACTAAATAATAATAATACAACTAATTAATACCAGTACTGCAAAGGAAAGTAATAATAATAATAATAATAATAATAATAATAATAATAATAATAATAATAATAATATAATATATTAGTAGATTTGTTATATACAAAAACAACCCTGTCTACACATATAACAGCACTGCTAATAACAACACCACCTGTATATTTAAATATAAAGTGACGGCGGAGTTAACTGGGCTGGATTGAGAACTTTCTGAAAGCTTAATGACTAAAATTAATAACTTATTTATTTAATTATTTACTAGGGACAAGCCGGCAGGAGTTTTTAATATGCTAACTTCTCTTTCTTCATTTCATGTCAAATAAAATAATATGGATGAAAAACTGTTTAACAGCCAAACACACCGTTCTCCAGGTACACATGAGGACATTTTCTCGTTATATTGCTATATGTTTCGTTGTAGCTCAGTTTTAGGTCGTGTATGCTAAAATAGTGTCGCCCACAAGGTCCATGTAGCACTGTGATAATTAGCATCTACGTGAATGCATGTGCTTACTGTGTATAGCGTTAAGGTTCCGTTTGTTCATTCGAACAGAAAATCACAGTGGACTTTTGCATGTAATATTTTAATTATAATCTTTTCTCAGTAATTTCCCGACACACCTGTTGCTAGATAAATTGTTTGTGAATTGTCATTTCTTGTAAAATATAAGTGAGGAGTCTTCTGTTCACATCATTTAAACACACCAGTAAAATGTGTATGCACAGGTTTAGCATGTAATGACAGGAAGTGGCTTTGGGGAAGTTCCATATTGTTAAAAAGTATTTATCAGGTCAGAGCCAACAGTTATATTTACACTTCACTACAGGAAGTGGCAAAACGTCATGGTAACCCTATAAACGTCCTTATAGCTGCCATTCGCTAAGCTGGCTAGTTAATGACACTGGCTAAATATGACTTTTTTGGGATACAAGTCAGTTCCTGGTCTGTGTGTGTGTGTCGGGGGGAGGGAGGTGTTAGGACCTGGAGGCCCCTCGAGTTTGGCCACCTATTTTTAACCAGGTATGTTTCGCCTTCACACTTTCCATAGCTCGGAGCTCGGACTATTTTTAGGGCGTGGAGGAAAAACCGGGGCTGAAGCTGTGAGTCTCCTCAGTTACACCAACAGGGTACACGGAGGACGGGCTGTATCCCAAACCACACACTACCACAGGACGCGCACTACTAACCATACCCTTCAGTACCGCAGCGTGTGGTTTGGGACACAGCTTTGAGTTTCCACTGTAAAGGCGATTGTTTAATAGTGAGGACATTCACGGGTGTAATCTGATCAAAACACAACCATAAAGAAACTGCATTAACAGTATTTTCCATACAATTAGAGTGCCACAATTACATGAAGATCATTTTAGAGGCTTTATAGAAGCTAAAAGTGTTTTTTACTGTACCACGTGTGCTATGAAAAATTGTATAAATTTAATATTAAAAAATTACATTGAAGTTACAGTGATGTTAGTGATGCTACAGTGATATTACAGCGACGCTAAATTGATGACACATGTATGTGTGAAATACAGGTGCATTTTAAAGTAAATTTACAACTCCATGGTTCCCAGTAAACGTAATCAGCACTGCAATATTTAACGTGATTAATGCTGTGTTATGAATTCCTTTTCTCTTAAAAATGTTCTCTACCAGGAATAAAGTTTAGAAACTCGTCAATTATTCCGTCAGTTCTTTGCCACTGTAGATAATAATGAATCCTTTACAGTAAAGAAGAATAAAGTATAAACTGTAGTCTGAGTTTTCGTCACGTCTTTTCTGCAGCTCCCCTTTTCCTCGACTGTATAAATATGAGCACAAACCCAGGTGGGTTACTTTTCACTGAACTTCATTTACTCACGAGAAACACCGAATTTATTTTTCCTATTCTTCTGCAAGTTTTTCCCTCTCCTGGGGTCATGTAAGAGAGCACATTCTACATGATGTGTGTGTGTGTGTGTGTGTGTGTGTGTGTGTGTGTGTGTGTGTGTGTGTGTGTTCTCATGCTTCACCTCAGGTATGCTACACAGTATGAGGACTAATTCTTGCAGGAAAATTGTATAATTACATAATGAATAATGTTGAAGCAGGTCAGTGATTTCATGTAAACCTTTATTGTGAAAGATGATTATAGCTACTTTTATTTCCTTCATCCTTTACAGTGAGCTTACATTAAATTCAGCATGAATCACTGGATCAAAACATTTAGTGTACTGAATTCAATCATTTTAAATTTACACTACGCCTTTAGAACTGAGTTGAATACCAGTGAATGACGAATGAATTGGCTCACTTCCAGAACAGATTCACATGCTGAGTATAAAGTATTTGGATCGGTTCATTCGGACGATTGTGAAGCGGCATGTTCAGAAATCTTACTGGAATCGAACACGTTCTGATTTTAAGTGTTTGTCCGGTCATTAATCTAACTGAAGACGCTTCCTACCTGTAACTCCATGACATCTGAAGCCCTTAAAGCTGAAGGTTAAACAGTGAATCAGTGTAGAACTTCCACCTCTGTAATGTGTGCTTGAGTGACCGTTGCTACACTACGTTCAGGTCGCTATGTCACCAAACAGAAAAATATATTAACTGCTGTAAAACTTCGGATCATAAACTGAAGAGCAATAACAGGTCACTGTAGCGACTGCGGAAACACGGCATTGTGTAACAACATGAAAAGTCTCAGGCTAACAAAAATAAAAAACAACTGAAACTCACTAACAAATCAAACAAATACACAAGGGCTAGAGCGATCTGTTTCTTCTTCTTATGAGTTCTTAATTTTATAAAATAAGAAGCCTGGATTTACAAACCTGCGTGACTTCAAATTCTAATATTATAATGATTAACTTCAGATAAACTGCTTAATATAAATTATGCTAAAATAACACCTGTGTGAAAATGTATTTGCCCCCATAGTTACTAATTCCCCAAATCTATGAAACTGCATTGATGATGGGGTTCAGCTGGATGAGACACAACCAGGCCTGATTACTGCAAACCCTGTTCAATCACATCTATACTTCTCTACAGGCCTCTCTCATCAATAAAGGTCACTGTTCATGACTCCACTATCAGAAAGACACTGGGCAAAAATGGCATCCATGGAAGAGTGGCAAGGTGAAAACCACTGCTAACCCAGAAGAACATTAAGGCTCGTCTGAATTTTGCCAAAACACACCTTGATGATCCTCAAACCTTTTGGGAATGTCCTGTGGACTGATGAGTAGAAAGTGGAACTGTTTGGAAGACAGGGATCCCGTTACATCTGATGTAAACCAAACACCGAATTCCACAAAAAGAACATCGTACCTACAGTCAAGCATGGTGGAGGCAGTGTGATGGTGTGGGGATGCTTTGCTGCTTCAGGATCTGGGAAACTTGCAGTAATTGAGGGAAACATGAATTTTGCTCTCTACCAGAAAATCCTAAAGGAGAATGTCCGGTCTTCAGACCGTAAGTTGAAACTCAAGCGTGACTGGATTATGCAGTGAGACAACGCTCCAAAGCGTAGGAGTAAGTCCTAGTCCTAGAAACAAGTAGAAGTCTGATCTCCAGTTATTGGAAGAGTTTGGTTGCAGTTATTGCTGCTAAAGGTGGCACAAACAGATTTTAAGTTTAAGGGGGCAATTAATTTTTCACATTGGTGATAGATGTTGGATCACTTTTTTTTACTTCAATAAAAATAAAAAAATAAAATAAATAAAACTGTATTGTGTGTTTACTCGGGTTGCCTTTGTTTTATGTTGTATTTCATTTGAAGATCTAAAATTATTCAGTATGATATACACAAACACACAAGAAATCAGGATGGGGAAAATACATTTTCACAGCACTGTGCACATGTAAAGTAAACTTTTTTTTTCAGGTTATAACCATTTCTCTAGATCCACTTTTATAGTTTTTTCGGGATGAAGAATGTTCCTTAAAATGTGCCATTTACAGAGTAAGAGAATAACAAAGTTGCATGTTGAATTTCACAGAAATAAAAAATACAGCTGTTAGATCTCTGACGTTCCTCACGGTTCTGGTCGTACAGCATCACGTTATATTACAGTAATGTATACACCAGGCTGATAAAACACGGATCACAAGGTTCACTTTAACACTGTAAATGGTTCCGTGGTCAGTTCCATCGAGGGAACTTGTAAATATTTACATATAACACACACGTTTTCCTTACAGAAACGGTTTCAAGTAGAATCACTTAAACATACAATACACCTCTGACCAGGAACCACCTCGAAGAACCATGGAGGAACCAGTTTTCTGAGTGTACACTCTTAATAAAACACAGGTACCAAACAGAACCTTTCCTTGTGTTTGGCGTGGTACCATCCAGGGGACTTGTTTTCTACTTTTGATTGATAGAGCTCACCTGAGAAGGAGCATGTACTGTACATCTAAAATGATTTAAAGTACATCAATAGTAATTAGCTTACAGAGTAAATGTTTAAAGCCACCGTTCTACTTAAAAGTTAAGTTCTAAAGGTACTAAATGTGTACACTTGGAGTTTCCACTCTGGCGACAAGAAAACGTACCGTTTAGTACCTCAGTGTTCTGAGAGGGTACATTCAGGGTTTTTAATGTTTTTTGTTAAAGAAACATGCAGTAGTCTGTTTACTCTGGGTCTTTTCTAACTTCTGTACATAAACAGAGCAGAAAAGCAGCTCGTGCTTTAATAAACACCGCCTTAGAGGAGCGCGAGCTCTCCGCGCCGAAGTTTGTTCGAGCGCACTCCAAATAGCCCTGATTATTTATTTGTTTATTTATAGCTAAATTAATAAACCCCTTCCTCTAAATGGTCTCTGCACACACACACACACACACACACACACACACACACACACACACAGAAAGAGAGACAGTGTCTCGTAATACGGAGCGAGTGTCGGTGTGCTTGCCTTACCGCGGTGTGCTCGCGTGGCTCCTCCAGGCTGAGCGCGCGCAGCGTCTCCGTGGAGGACATGCACGCGGGCAGGTCGGACGGTAGAGGAGACAGGTGCACAGGTGGATGGAGAGAAGGAACCAGGAACTAGGTCTGCCTTGTCTGGCTCGCGCTCCCTCTCTCTCCTCTCTCACATACACACACACGTTCCCCTAAATTAAATCCGCGGGGCGCCCGCCTTCCTCGCGCTCATAACAGCCCCGTTAACTCCACCCTCACTGCTCGTGCCGGCCCCGCCCACAGAGGATCAGCACAGACTCGGCCCGTCGTTTCTCACCCACTTCCGTCATACACACATTTTAGCATGTTTATGTGGGATTTTCACACTGATGATGACGTAACAGACACAAATTGCACGTCTGTGTAGTGTGTTTGTGTTTTCTACACATTTCCAGATCAGGCTGATTGATGACGTGAGCAGGATGTAGTGGTGGTGTTTAATCGCAGGTCTATCATTAGAGGATCTTCCTTGAGAAAACACACTCTGGTAAAGAGTCGGTGCTGAGGCACCGTCTACAGAAAGCATAGAAGCGGCTGTGCAGCTGGGCACACCACCTGCTCTCATATTGGCCATGCCCTCTGCTCTTATTGGCTACACTGAAACTCATTAGCAAAGCTGAACAGAACAGATGAAGAGCTGGAAGCGGGTGAGCTTGCCCTGTCAAACATCAGCGTCACACACTCGCTCAGCGTCACAGAGTCTGCTGTACATTAAATCAGCGTGAAGGATCTGAGCCAGTCAGGAGAAGGTTGTTAGTGCTGATTCTCAGAACAGAAAACACAACAAAGCAACATCTCACATCGTTTAATCAAACAAAACTTTATTCATGACACGTTGAAACGCTCTCGCTACAAAACCTTTCAGTCTGAAGACTTCTCATTCCAACGTCTGATTAATCCCAAATAACCGAAATCTACTGATACTTTATTTATAACAATAACTGATCCATCATTACAGATATAAACCTAATCTACAGAACAGAACATGTCCAGCTTAGAAGGATAACAATTAAACTTGAGACTGCACGCACACACACACACAGCTTTGTTATCCTGATGATGAGTGTGTTAAAGCAGGAAACACTATAGTGTGAAGATCTGTGTGTGTGTGTGTGTGTGTGTGTCAGCATGGTGTCTCAGTGATGGTCACTGTTCCAGTGCTCTAACCAGCCTGCAACAGATAAAATGCTCCAACAGCCAATAGGACGCCACACACAGGTACCAGGAAATACTTCCTGTACTTAAGCCACGCCCCTCCCGGGGTCTCCACCTCTGTATTGCGCCTGTTCTTCTTCCTCTTTCCTTTCTGCCGCTTCTCAAAGGCCTCCAACTCGGCCTGAGACAGACAGACAGGAATATGAGTACACAGTACAATGATGATGGTAATAAACTCATCTTGATGCAGGAAAAAAAATGACCTGCTGCTTCTTCAGCTCTTCCTCTTTGAGTGCTCTCTCCTCCGCTTCTTGGGCCTGTCACACACACACACACACACACACACACACACACACACACCATTAACTCCTACTTTTCTCCGGGGAAAGTTGTTAGTGTCTCAAATGGCTCGTTGTGTGTGTGTGTGTGTGTGTGTGTGTGTAATGAACTCTGGTAATCGCCATTAGCTCTAGTGTGAGTTCTACTGCCTTTGTGTGTGTGCGTGTGTGTGTGTTGCACTAATGGCCCCATATTTTTTAGTTCCCCCCAGTGGCAGCACATAAAGCTGAATACACAATAGTGCATTTTACACCCCATCACCATGGCAACTAATTATCCTCTCTCACACACACACACACACACACACGAGGTTACGGTCACTGAAACTGTCAGTGTAATTTCCAGTGTGAATATACACCTCATACTTTTTATTCATTTGTAGTTACATGTAATGTTCAGTGAAGTGAGTTAGTTCCTGTTGTTGCTAACATTATAGCAGCTGTAAACACTCACTCCCTCACTATGCCCTATCTTTATTCTCTCTCTCTCTCTATTCTCCTGTTACTGAGAAACCGAAATAAGTGTAAACACCTCTGTCCTGAAGATCTGAAACTTAAAGTTCCATCTTTACCTCTGACTGACGCTGGAGACTCCTTCACATTTATCCTTACAGAAAACTTCAGCACATAAACCTATTTTTAACCCGTTTATCATCAGTGGAGCGTCTGCTCTGTACGCGTCCCTGCAAGCAAGGCTTTACTATAGAAACTATAATGAATCAGAACGAGCGCATTAATATAAACAGTTGTGCTGTTTAAATGAACACCTTCGGACCAATCAGGACCCAGAATCCAACAGCGTCGTGGTGTAAACTGAGTCTCTCAGTGCTGTTCAACATCGCTTTCTCTTTCTGCTCAGTTAACATACATACATGTGTGTGTGTGTGTGTGTGTGTGCTACCTCAGCATATTTCCTCTGTAGGTCCATACAGGTGTCGTCACACACCACCAGATTCTCCTCCTGTCTGGTGAGGGAACATGAAAACTCCTACACACACACACACACACACACACACACACACACACACACACACGGTATTTTAAAAGGTATCCATGATGACTAATAAGTGTCCTTTTTAGGCACTCAAACATCTAAAGTCTTCTTACTAGGAAGTCAGCCTAATTTTAGACACCTACTCCAGGTCCTAGCTCATTCCAAGTGTGTGTTCTTACGTGAAGAACGAGAAAGAGAACAGATCCGTCTCGAATGTGGATTGTTTGGAGATGAGATGCTGTTCACCCCACATCTTTAAATCATTTCAGCGCCGACGTCTTTAAGCCTTTCCCAATAAATATATGTGACTTTGTAAAGACTTTTTGTGTTTCTCAGTGACACGCTTCATCAGACGCACGGAGAGATGAGTCAGATTTACAGCCCAGTGTGTGCTGAGAATAATCAGACCGTGTGTGTGTGTGTGTGTGTGTGTGTGTGAGTGAGTGAGAGAGAGGGAGGGAGGTGGGGGTTGATCTCTAAACACAAGAAAAGCTGGAATGTGGATCAAAGCAGGAACTTGGGAGGTTAATAAGAGCGGAACATCTGCGCACCTCATATACAGGTAAACATAATTATCCTCGTTACAGAGATGGACAAATCAGAAACTCATGAGTTTACGAGCAAAAACAACGGCCTCGTGTTTCGGCTGCGCAGAAACCAGACAGTTAATACACCACTGGAATGTAGGAGACAGGATGGGGGAGTTAGCGAGGACACACCACACGCTAGCAGGGGGAAATAAATAAATAAATCATATCGGCCCTAATGAGGTAGTAACGCCATCTAATGTGAAGGGGCCTTCTGAATCCTGTGTGTGTGTGTGTGTGTGTGTGTGTGTATATATACACACCTTTTTGATCCTCTTGCATGGACACTTGACTTTGACTCTCTGATTACAGTTCTCCTCACACTCTCCTGCATGACAGAGCTCCTTACAGCGATGCCCACACTTCAGCTACACACACACACACACGTCATAAAATGTTGTGAAATAACAGTAGAATGGCCTCAGTGCCTCAGAACCCTGTCACCTTCAGCAGAGTTATTATTATTATTATTATTTTTATTTAACACGACAGCATGAACATTAAGAATGATATTTAATATTCTTGAACATCACTTTCAGAACTACGCGCGTCTCAGTCCGAGCCTCGTCTCCCTCAGAACGATTCATCTCCAAACCCTTTATCACCTACGATCATAATCACACTATCAGTTTAACTCCATCATTCGTCTGTTAAATATAAATATCAAACACGACAGTGTTAAATATAACGTGAACACACATAAAAATGTAATTTAAGCAGTAAATCAGGTGAGCTAACCGAACATGCCAAAACCTGTCCGTGTACCGATCCGTCTGCGTGTCCTCCGGATCCCTATTATACTGTCACTCAGTCTCTGAGCGGTACGGACACTAACCCAAACCCTAACTCAACGGGCTTTAAGACCCAGGGAGAGGTGAGTGAGACAGTGACAAAGAAAGAGAAAGAGACAAATGAACTGAAAGGATTGTGTGTGTGTGTGTGTGTGTGTGTGTGTGTATAAAGATGAAAGTCTATAGAATGGGTTTTACGGTTCTGGAAAGTTTTTTGATTTGTGTTAGTAAACTTTTCTCTCTCACAGTCCACTGCGGTGTTTATATACACACACACACACACACACACACACACACACACATCTGCTAACAGGGTGTGATAGACAGAGTTGAGGGCAGGAAGAATTTTTGGGAGTCTGACCTGACAGGAGGTGTGACGCCACAACAGCACACCTACACAGATAACACGCACGCACGCGCGCGTGCGCACACACACGCACGCACACACACACACACACACCTGTTTAGGGCACTGGTTCTTGCAGGAGGTGAGGAGTTTTCTACCTTCATCGTCAGCAGAGGTCAGCTTCCTACACACACACACACACACACATTAAATGTGAGTTACATATCAGTATCAGAACTACACTCTATCCAGAGACATTATCAGGACCATTCTGTGTTTGACCAATCATTGATCAGAACCGTCTCTAGCTCCGCCCACATGGTTCTGCTCAGGAACTCATTTCAGTGTTCTAGTTACTGTGTGTGTGTGTGAGAGAGAGAGAGACACTCACAGGCACTCAATGTAGAGGTTGGACATCTTGCAGTGGCATCGCTGTCTGATCATCTGTGTGCAGGGGGGGCAGTTGCCATGGTGACAGGGGAGGGCACATGGGTGGGGGCATCCAGTGGGGCGGGGTTTAGAGCAGCTCTCTTCACATTGTTCACACTCCTTCCCAGCCTGTACACACACAGGTGACAGACAGCCTTAATAAAGAAACAGACAGGAACGAGAGAAAGACGAGTGTGTGATGTACCTCAGTTTTCTCCCTGTTGGGGTGAAAGGTCACAGCGTGGCACTCCAGTCTGCAGCTATGGTTCCCGCAGGTCAAAGTTCGTCCACATGCACGGCCACATGAGAACGGCCCACGTACATGACACAGTACTGGACTCACCTACATTACCAACACACACACACACACGTGAGAAAAGGTATTAAACACACAGAAAGATCCGGCGAACACAGCTCGTGAGTGTGTGCTTGTAGCTGAAATGCTGACTGTGGATGTTGTTGCTAATTAAGAGACGCAAACTTAAACAGATCCACCCAGAAACCCCTCCACACCATCATCATCATCATCATCCTCCTCCTCCTCCTCCTCCTCCTCATCATCATCACAGACTGCAGCAGTTGTATCAGGCCACTTTCACACTATGCAGCGTTTTTACATGTGTTTTTACAGTGTGTTTACATGGAGCGCAGACGCCATGACCATAACCACAACAACACTCTCCGCTAATTAGCTATCTAACATGCAGATTTATTAATATGTTTTTTAACGTTAAACCTCACGTTTGTGTTCTGCGTTAAAACACGTCTGACACCACGTACGGATCATATTCGCTCAATTCTGTTTTTTTTCTTTGCTAGCACTTTGTCCTCCATGTTCTGGCTTGCCCATGAAGCTGCTGTCTGATTGGTCGAGAGATAAAACACAGCTTTGATGTGACTCTGCTATTTTTTTCTGAAAGCTGGTGGATTAAACATTGACGGCAGCGACTGGTAAAAAGCAGCCGGACTCCTGACTGATGTGTGCTGGAGACTGAGGAACATGTCGTGTGGTCATGTGATCGTGTGAAGCTTCACAATGGCTCCTCGACAAATTAAGCGATAAGGCCATGTACCATCCCTTTGTTATTCCTGGATAATGAAGGTAAACAAACAGTAATTAGCGTGTACACACACACACACACACAGCGTGTGACATTTCAGTAGGGCAGAGAGATTAGACTGGCACTGACCTTTAGCCTTATCCAACACCCCACTCAGCTATATACACTGTGTGTCTGTGTGATACTTTTACACACTCCAAGTTTTTACCGTGTGTGTGTATATTGTGTACATGTGCCATGAACCTACAAGTGACAACTTTAAGCAGAAGGAGCTACAGTGACAATGCTGCTTTATTTAGTGTTATTGTGTGTGAGTGTGTGTTGTTCTTTAGAACCTCAGTTTTTTTTAAACATATTTTGTTAATGAGAATGTTGTTACACAAGCTAAATGTAGTCTCATTTAAATAACGATTAATGTTAATGAATAAACATCCATCAGAACAATACTAGAAGAAAAAAGGAGAAATACACACACACACACTAACCAGCAGATGTGTTCAATTGTGTGTGTGTGTGTGTGTGTGTGTATTTACCTCATGCTCCCCAAGACAGGCCCTGTGGAGAGACAAATATACATGTCACAATCATTGTTTAGTTTTTGTTCAGCTTCACAGCAGGGGGTAACCACACACACACAGCCTGC
>JANDJT010000050.1:8828624-8836124 GCA_024331685.1 Stegophilus panzeri
TGTGTGTGTGTTACCTGCATGACAGGTGTGCGTGTGTGTGTGTGTTACCTGCATGACAGGTGTGCGTGTGTGTGTGTTACCTGCATGACAGGTGTGCGTGTGTGTGTGTGTTACCTGCATGACAGGTGTGCGTGTGTGTGTGTGTTACCTGCATGACAGGTGTGTGTGTGTGACCTGCATGAAAGGTGTAGGTGTGTGTGTGTGTGTGCGTGTGTGTGTGTGTGTTACCTGCATGACAGGTGTGTGAGCAGGTGTGCATCTTGCAGGCTAGGGTGCAGCCGCAGATCTTCCGGCAGGTCCAGGCTTTATTACTGCAGCGGCGTGGGACAGGGGCTGCTTTCCCACACACACACGACACACTCACCATCTTCGGACATGGAGGGCACGGACCTAACACACACAAAAAATATGAATAATTTCAGTCTGGTACATGACTATGACAGTGTGTGTGTGTGTGTGTGTGTGTGTACCTGGATGGCAGAGCAGAAGGCAGCGATGTCCACATGGAGGTTTAAACTCTCGGTTACACACTTGTCCACAGGAATGTGGGAGGAGCCAAGGGTCAGGCTCAGGCTCCGCCTCCTTCCCACAGTAACAGTAATAGCGAGTGGGAGTCTGCTGAGGAGTATACTGATATCTACACTTAGGACTGGAGACAGGGGGGAAAGGGGGGAGGGGGGGTGTGAGGAGAGAGATAATATATATATTGATTATTGTATAGACAATAGTCACCATATGCCAAAACTTCAAGCTGTGTTCTGATTGGCTAGTGAATGCTAGGTGTTATCCAACTGTGTTCTGATTGGTCAGTTCCTCACCAGGGCCAGGGGTGATCTTTTTTCCCAAAATCCTCATCTGTTATCGAGGAGACGAGGAAGATGGAGTCTTTAGCCCACTTCTGAATACACGGGATGTGGAAGATACAATAACAACCAACACAGCTCCATACCTGAGAGGGAACAGGACCAGGACGCAAACATGTTAACTCCTGAATATGTCCAAATGTGACTTTCGCACATGCGTGTGTGTGTGTGTGTGTGTCTCACCGCTTGCGTTCTCTTCACAGAGGCGATGCAGATGAGACAGGTAATGGCTCCGGACTGGAATGCCTCATTCAGGTACTGACGAGTTCGCTCCAGGTCTGACACGTCTCCTCCTGAACGAACACACACACACACCCCCTCTCAAATATACAGTCCTACCCTTTTCTGTTCTGACACAGTCTGACAAATCACATCAAACACCACAAAGCTTTTGGCTAATGCTGAACTCACTGAGCAGGTCATGATGATGTAATGATGATGTAACACTAACACTCAGATCTGTGATGGATTCTGGCTGCTTTCTTATTTATTGCAAGACTTCCCTAGGGTGCCATTACTATTGAGCCCTACATCTACTCCTGCTCCAGCAGTGAAATGGGGATGAGTTTAAGATCGGCTCTGACCTGTCTGACTGGTGTACGTGGTGAGTGTCGACTCCAGGATTCGGCCTCGCTTCCCAAGCACTTCATCCTCGTCCTCATCAGAGGAAGAAGAGCTGTACTGACTCTCGGCCAATCGCTGAGCAGCGGCCTGGTTGGACTTCCTGATCTCATCAAATTTGGACTGTGAGGACGCGGCTGGAGACGAGACATGGACAGGTGTGTTAGGAGTGAGAAACTGAAGCGCGTGATGATGCTATGACGTCACTCTTACCTGTACCAGGTGACGGTTCTGCTTTGGGTACTGTTGTGACAGCAGAACCGGCCCTCCCTCGCCCCACTCGCCCCCCATCCTCCCGCCTCTGCGGTCGCCATGACGACACGTCACCCGCAGCTTGACCCCGGCCACGACCTCGGCCCTGCTGTCGCCAAGCGGGCTCCATGGTGGTTGCCTTGGTAACGGAAATTGTGAGAAAGTGTAAGGAAAAAAGATACAGAACTCACAGGCTGTGTCTCAAACGCTCCCCAAGTGCGCGCGCTACATAGGGTACATTTTAAGATGGAAATATATTTCCAATACCGGACCATTTAGTGTTCAGTATTCTGCTACCCATATAAGTGCACTACATAAGATATAAAAATAACCTTAATAAATGCAGTATATATGCAGCTTTCTACTCATTATACACTCATTTTTACACCCTATGTAGTGTACTAGGTGTCTAATAGAGGAATTTAGCTCTCTTTTCTCTATATAAGTGCAGTAAACAGGCTACTTTTATTTTTCTACAAAGTATTAACGCGTTAAAACACAATTACGTACTAAA
The DNA here is from genome assembly GCA_024331685.1 of Stegophilus panzeri. Lineage (NCBI taxonomy): Eukaryota > Metazoa > Chordata > Actinopteri > Siluriformes > Trichomycteridae > Stegophilus > Stegophilus panzeri. Next base: position 8,830,875 of record JANDJT010000050.1, read on the forward strand.
AAGTTTGAAAAAGCGAATAATTATAAAGTACGCTTATAAAACAGCTAACTGATGTTATATTACAGATTTCAGATCCCGCTAACGTTCAGCAAATTCATTCAGGTACTATTAACATCCCCCACCCGTATTACGACAATTCCCGCCTCCACCGCGAGCACGGGGGTTGTGGGGTGGGGTTACTCATTGGACGCCTTGACTGTCCATTCAATGCGCAACGCACGTGTACAATTTTTTTTTGCCAATCCGACAGCAGGAGGCGGGACTTGTCGGAAAACAGTTAGGAAAAATACGACACGTATAATGCGGGTCTAGTCATTCGAACTCATCAAGCTAACTGGCTAGCCTGCTAAGTTATGAAATACTTGCGAAACTGTGAGATAGCTGCAGAATTTTTACACACGCTTTTCTTTATTCCTCTGTGTACTATGTTGTGAAAGAACGTTGTGATTTTTGAAGAGATTTTGTTTCTTTGAACCTACCGTTTTGTGTCACAAGCTCATGAGAGTCTGAAGTAGCTGGGTCCCCACGCACTGTGCACATGCGCAGTCTGAAGGAGACGCAATGCATTATGGGAAAGGAAGTCCTTTACCGACTCATTTGTCATTCGGGTAAATAGGGAAAATGTGACTTAAAAAATACAACTTCCGGTTTTATCCAGAACGTGCAACGTGTCGTGCACAAGCTCAACTCTTTCGTCATGAGAGATTGTGTTTTTTTTTGTTTTGTTTTGTTTTGTTTTTTTAAATCTGGCTCCCGGTGTTGAACCGCGCATGCGCGAAAGTTTAAGCGGTCGTTTTTTTGAGCGCCATTTTGTGCACAGTTGCACGCCAGTCATAGTCTGTGTGGACCAATTAAACTGAAATTTCAGCCCCTACCACAATAATAAACAACTTTCTGCCATTGAGACTGAGATCACATTTTAATCTCAATAATCATTTAATCAAAGCTGACTAGCTATGATGTTCTAAAAAATGACTTTCTCCGAAAGTAACAAGCTAATTTACAGCTATGGAATTTTGCTAGCACTGCTTCAGGCTGGAAATATCTCACTGATATTTCAATCTGTATATACTAATATTCACAGTAAAGAGTAAAAGAGTAGAAATGACTAACGTCAGATTGCCTAAACATGTTTTTAAACATTTTATGTACAACTTTACTTGCAGTTACACAGATATGGTACCTCTTTTGCAATACATTCAGTAAGATGTGGTTTGACATGTACCTACAATTTCCAAGGTAGAAATAGCTATACATACATGTCCAAAAGAAATAAGATGTTTTACAGATCAATTAGATTAAATATAATACATTCCAAATAATGGTATTATAAATGTTTGGGATTTGTCTGTTTGTGTAATTAAAACCATGTGATGTTCAAAATGGCAATAAAATATTTAAAGGTGTATAATTACACAGGATACAGAATTGTTCTCAGGGTTCTGGTTATAGTTGGGAATCATTGTTCACATGGAAGAAAAGCTGTGCTGTAACCTGCGTCAGATAAAGCTTCCTTTAAACGTCTCATTCTCCCTTTGCATATTTTTTTTAACTGTCCATCCTTCTTTAATCCCCTCGTTCACTGCTTAGAAATCACTTAGAGTCACTTCTGTTTCCTGTCACTGTTTTACTTTTCCTCTTTCTTCTCCTCTGATTCCCCCCCCTCTTTCTCAGGAGGAGGCAGAACCACCGGCACTGTCTCACTCATTTCGGTGAAGGTGACCCCGGTGGTGGGGATTTTGCTCTCCAGTCTGGCGACACGTCTTTTCAGGCGGCTCTGCGTGGCCTCATGTTGAGCGAGTAAACGGGCGAAGCGCGTCTGCATGTCGTCCAATACCATGCCAATCTTTATCACTTTCTCCTCCATGTCCTTGGGGTCTGGTCCCTGCTTTGCCACCTCAAGATCCAGCAGGTTGTCCTTATAAACACACAAATTATACACAAAAATCGTTAAGATATGAACACATTTAATGAGCCAAGGGATCTGATCACTTAAGATGTTCCCTTAATATGGTTCACAACTTATGTAGTAAATGATTTTGGCACCATGTTCTTCTTACAAAATACCTTAAGTTGATTATTATAAATGAAAGGGATGGTGCAGGAGTTCCTCTAGAACTTATGGGATTGTACAAGTTCCTCAGAGGGTACAAGGCTGCATATTGGGATAGAATACTATTCTGTTGTTTCGCCTTACCTTTATCATATATTAGATGATCAACCCTTGTAAACCAGGTTCCCTAATTTTCCTAAATGGTTGTACAGAAGTTCTTAATGAAGGGTATAAGGCCAGGGAGGTTATTTATTGTTGTTGATGACATCACAGGATCTAACCCCATCTAGTATTTTTAATTGATTTTATTATTTATTTTCTGAAAAACTTGGGTCTAATTTCAAATCATAGTACCTTCATGAGGATCTGGCGTCCCTTTTCCTCCAGCATAGCCTTTGCGTCTGGATACTCGGTCAGTGCCTCCATCAAGTCGTCCTTGGAAAGGCAGAACAAATCAGAGTATCCGATACTGCGTATATTGGCCGTTCTTCGGTTTCCAGCTTTGCTGCCTTTGATATTGAGGATGCTGATCTCGCCAAAGTAGCTTCCATCGCTGAGGACAACAAATTGTGTGATTCCATCATCAGCCACCACAGCCAGCTTTCCTTCTTTGATGATGTACATCTCACGACCAATATCACCTTTTTTGCAAATGTAATCACCAGGGCTGTAAACTTGCGGCTGGAGCTTCAGCACAAGTTCGACCAAAAGTCCTGCCTCACAATCTGCAAAAATTCTCACTTTCTTAAGAGTGTCCAGGTGCACATTGATGGCGACTTCTGCTCTTAACTTGTCTGGAAGGTACTTGAGCACTTCCCTCTCATCTACCGCCTTCTTATTGGTCCAAAGGTAATCAAACCATTTGATGATGCGTTTCTCCAGATCCTTGGTTACATTACGAAAACTCATGTACTGCTTGATGGCATCAATTCGGGCTTGAAAATCCGCTCGTGCTGCATTCATGTTTGTGATCATGGAACCGACATTACCAACGATTGTAGCAAAGATCAAAACTCCCACTAGAAAGTCTGTAACCACAAAGAAGTACTCAGAATCCTTCTCAGGAGGTGGAGTTTCACCGATGGTGGTCAAGGTCAAAGTGGACCAGTACATGCTGTATGCATATTTCCTCACCAAACGACCAAATTCTGGGTTTGTAGTGTCTGGATAGACGAACCTATCGGCCCCGAAACCAATAGCTTTGGAGAATGAGTAGTAGAGGCAAGCATTCCAGTGGATGATGATGACGATGTACATGACAAGGTTGGAGATTCGGAAGACGTTGGGAAAATTGGTCCTTGTTTCTGTGCGCTGGAAAAACTCAAAGAGGCGGTTGACCCGGAAAAGTTTGTTCATGCGGATCTCGGGGTAGTTGAGACCGACCAAAGAGTAACAAATATCCGTGGGAATCATAGAGATGAGGTCCAGCTTGAACTGGACACTCTCTATGTATCGTGTGCGAAGCTTTTTTTCATCTTTGACCAGCAGACCCTGCTCCAGATACCCTACAATCACACATCGTATCAGTATCCTCCTCAATGCTGTTATTTAACAGTGTAGGTGTCACACAGGTGTGCTCACCTGTTCTCGTCCTGAAGACCATGTCTGCCAGGTAAACCAGGTCTGCTAGAAAGTCAGTGATGAACCAGAATATCAAATAATCATGCTGTAGCTCCTCAAAACAGGCTCTAAACAAAAGAAGAGAAGAGAAAACCTTAAACACTGGTCCGATAATCAGCACAGAACGTTAAAAACAAGCTAGAATTTAGTATTAACTATTTAGAAATAGTGTTGTGTACCTGGCGATGATCAGAACCCAGTTATACATGACAGGACAGGTGATGACGAAGAGCCAGTTGTAGTACATGTTTCCTGCAGGATCAATGACGTAAATCTCCTTCGGCCTGATCGCACATCGACAAAATACAATAATGAATCAGCAGCACACTGTTATAACACACTGTTAACACACTGTTATTGTGTACAATACAACCAAACTGAACAATGCGTACTCCTCTTTCTTGGCTTTCTCCTTCTCTTTCTCCTTCTCTTTTTCTTTCTGCTCTTGCTCTTTGTCCTTCTTCTTCTTCTCTTTCTTTTCTTTCTTTTCTTTTTTCCTGTAGTAATAAAATCACGATTAGTCGCACAATCGAGAAATATAACACAGTAAGAGAAACGGTGAGTTTCACCTCACGCATGACGAGTTCTTACTCTTTCTTCTCCTTCTTTTCTTTCTTTTCTTTCTTCTTTTTCTCTTTCTTCTCCTCTCTGCAAAGGAGGAATAGAGTAGCGTAGATTACACACATCATATCTGTGTAGTGTGTGTACCTGACAGTGTGTGTGTGTGTGTGTGTGTGTGTTTCTGTGACTCTGTATATTAGTCTCTTGATTGTATAGTTGTTTAGCAGTGTGTGTTACTCACTCCTCATTGTTGTTGCTGTTGTTGACGTTAAAAAGTGTGCCAGCACCAGAGCGCTGCCTTTTCCTTCAGACAAAACACACACACACAGACGCGCACGCACACACACATCATCATCATCATCATCATCATCATCATCATCATTGCTTAGGCTGTAGTTATTGATTATCAGCACTGTGAGTGATCAGTGCAGAACATAAATAATTAAACAGTGAAAAGACAAACGAGAATTAATTAATAAGACTAAATAATTAAAAATGAATTTAAATTCAGTCATCAAAGGTGAGCCATAAGATGGATGCGTTGCTCACGTCATGTCCTCTGTGTCGCCCACGGTAACCTCCTCTACCCCCTCCAGGAGGATTATGGGAGGAACAAATGGCTTCACACAATTAGACATGGCAGCTGACTGGCTGACCCACCTGTCAATCACAAAACAAATAAGGTTGTTGGAATTTAATGAATCAACTCTGGTTACAGCCGGAAATGCTGACGTTTATACGGCAAAGTTCAATGCTGAAATACCGGCACTTTTCTGTAAGAAGGTTTTTAAAACTGTGCTAAAACTGTGTGACCTGGTGTGCAGCAGATTGGCTGAGCCACTTGTCAATCAATTAATACAGCTATAAATGCTGTTGCTACTCATATGAAATTTTTATTTTTATATGAAAATTTTAATTTTTAATAATTTTTATTATTATACTGTATATAGCTTTAACATGTGGTGTCATTCAATCAGAATGTAAAAAATGATTACAACAAACATCAATACAATTCA
>JANDJT010000050.1:8847582-8860571 GCA_024331685.1 Stegophilus panzeri
TTATCTGGTAAACTGAGTAATGTGGCATAATAAAACAATGCATGTACATAAACATACTCTCTATCTTTGTTACACACACACACACACACACACACACACTCTCTCTCTCTCTCTCTCTCTCTCTCTCTCTCGTCTGTGTGTACATCAGGACATTCTTAGACAGTGTAAGTGTGTACTGTAATTTTGTGTGATGCCGAATTGGCCTGCTAAACAGGAACACGAACACACACACAAACACACACACACACAAACACACACACACACACACACACACACACACACACACACAATGTTAGGGTTTTATCGTTTCTCATTTGCTGACCAAAATGTCCCAGAATATATGACATGCAAGAAGCACACACACATAAAAGATTTTACATGTAGTCTTTGTAGAGAGGCAACACACACACACACACACACACACACACATTCTTATACTTACATTATACTTTATTTATACACACACACACACACACACACACACTCTCACTCTCTCTCTCTCTCTCTCACACACACACATGGAGCATGGATGGATTAAAGAGAACATCTGAATGAGGAACATATTCATTTTGAGGGAAGACTGAAGAAGAATAAAGAAGGTGGATTATTTCTGACAGTGTTTTCAGCGTGTATTCATCTGATTCATCATCTGTGTGTCAGTGAGTGTGAGTGTGTGTGTGAGTGAGTGAGTGTGTATGAGCTGTTAGATGATGTTGGAGATGAAGCGAGTTATTCTCCTGCTCTCCGTCGCGCTCCTGACCTGCGCTGCTCCTGTAAGAAAACTGCTCACATCCACATTCATACAGTTTCATTCATTCAGTAATACCTCGCTGCACTTTCACACTCCGTTCTGATTGGTTCATCTCTGTCTCATCGTACAGGAAGTGATTTGTGTTTTCAGCAACATTTACTGACATTTTCTGTTCTTTAACTGCACTAACGCTGATGAACTCTAGCAGTTCAGACTCATACAAGCTGTACTCTGTATATTTCAGCAATTGTCTCATTTTCACTATTCAAAAATTTAAACTAAACGAATTCAAAAGAATTTAAAAACTAACTTCAAACAGTTTTGAGATCCTCATCACTCTAATGTGGAACAATCTGATGTGTAATCTAATTTACAGGTGCAGTGTAAACATGAGAATCTGTATATCCTGTAAATATGTCTTTAATCTATAAATCTACACATGTATGGCTAAATAGTGTTAATAATAATAATAATAATAATAATAATAATAATAATAATGTGTGTGTGTTTTAGCTGCAGCAGAATAATGAGGTGAGCCTTTCACAGGAATCCCAGGTGAGTTATATGATTTGGAGAATTTTAAGTATTTGTGAAACACACAGAAACGCACACATATCATTCAGATGTTTTTTTTCTGCCGTCTCTCTTTCTGCTATTTTGGGTTATGTTTAATTATTTTTTTTGTATCTGCCTTTCACTCGGCTTCTTATCATCTTTAACCCTAAAGTATGGACACTGTGGACAGAAAGTTTCATGTTGTAAAGAATAAGGAGTAATTGGGATGTTTTCGGGTGGTACAGAGGTTGGGTTTAGATGGATTACAGTCAGTGTAGGTAATGATGGGTGTGTAAAAATGGCCCAAATGCAACCAACCATTTCTACTGAAACTGACCATTTATCATCTACAACGAACCAAAAGTGATGGAGGGATGAATGAAAAATGGTTAAAGGTTGGTTTTTAAAAAAAACCCAATTATACTACTTTATACATAGCTTAAAGTTAACATTAGAAAAGAAAGAACAAAAGAAAAAGAACACAAAGAAGAAAGACAGAAGGAAAGAAAGAAATGGAGGTGAAGATGATGAGATGAAGCGTAGATATGTGTTGATGTAATTGTTACAGTTCTATTGNNNNATATATAATGTAGAAAGATGAATGAATTATTACTGTATTAATTAATAAAATACCGCTGTGTGTTTGCTCTGTTAAATTGTCATTTATATCACAGGTACCTGTGTAGTTACAGAACTCCTTTTGGAATCAATGTTTATGTGTTTTGTCAGGTTACCTCACGGGTCAATCAGTTTCGGGGAACCCCAGGAAGTGACATCATAATCACGGCACCTGCAGGTTTTGGAAAACCCAACGAGAATGGCCAGAGCACCGTTACAGTCAGTTTACGGGACGAAAATACCAAGGTTTCCGTCGATGTTGTGAGCTTCATCTTCTCTGTGAGCAGTGAGGAAATGTGTACATCTGAGCTTGGAGAAAGCATCAGAGGATTCAGTGATGAAGGAACGCAGGATAATGGGGCTGGACCTGGCAGAACCGAAGAGAAAAACAACCCTGATAGTGACGGGGAGGTGAGTGAAGAGGGATTTGAGCCAACAGCTGGACCTGAGGTGCAAAAAAGTGATGAAGAGTTGGACAAACGCGAGGAGGAAACACCAAATCCAAGAGATGATAAGAGTGATGAAGATCAGTCTGACACCAGAGTTGACTCTGAAGAATCTGACCCAGACCATCCAAAAGTCTTTGAAATGTCAACCACCTCAGATACATCCAGCTTACAGGAGGACTCAAATGAGTCTGATTCTGGATCAGAGCACCAAAAGACCAAGGTCCATCTCCCCGGACAACTCTCAGGTCTCACAGTTCTTGCATCTACCTTAATCCATGAGGAAACCATTTCAGCAGAAGCAAATGGAAAAGGAACTGACCCTAGATCAGATATTTCCTCTGTAGAAGGTCAGACTGTTCCCACAAACTCAGAACCCATGTTAGGACCTTTTCAGACAGCTTCATCACTCAGCTCCAGCTCGGAGGAGGAAACAGATGATGAGTGTAAGAAGAGTGTCACTGATCCAACACCGAGCAAGACCCCAAGTCACAAATCAAGTCCAGAGTCTGTGGTAAATACAGAAGTGGTGAAGAAGAACAAAGGTTCTCCAACACCTTTCTTCTCTGGTTCAGACTTCGAATATGTTAATGATGACTGGCAGTATGATCCCAGATATTATGACCCATACAGGAACCATCCTGAGTATGCTGCAGGGTATGACCCCTATGGTGCAGGGTATGACCCTTATCAAGCAGGGTATGACCCCTATGGTGCAGGGTATGACCCTTATCAAGCAGGGTATGACCCTTATCAAGAAGGATATGACCCTTATGGTGGAGGTTATGACCCATATCAGGCAGGATATGACCACTATGGTGCAGGTTACGACCCCTATGGTAAAAGGTATGATCCCTATCAAGCAGGATATGACAACCAGGACCCATATCATAAAACAGAGAGTGAAGATCCAAGACATGACGTAGAGCAAGAAACCACTCCAGCACACTCAGTTGAAGAAAACGAGAGCCGTCCTACAGAGATTTCAAATAACCAGGATAACTCACACAGCGAAGAACAACCCCTGTCACCCTCCATTTCACCATCAAGTACACCAGTATCACTTCCGGAAGGTTATGAGAACATGGATTCTGCACACAACATGCCAACAGAAGAACCATCAAACTCCAGTTCTATTGAAATCAGCAGAGAAATGGGACTGAGGCCTTCCAACAGTCCTCCAGATCCTGTTGTGTCCAACAGTGCAGAGGGTACCAAAACCAGAGCTGATGCTGTGGGCAAGAAAATGGCTGCAACACGGAGCTCCAGCAGTGAGGAGAGCATTGAGACCACAGATTCTGAACAAGAGAGCCAGAATACAATGGACCAGCCAGGAAACCAGGGAACTCCTGATCCATCTTCCCACACGTCTCTGCTTCAGGTCATCCAGGAGGTGAACAATGAAGAAGAACCTCAGAGTCAGTCAAATGTAGATCTCATACCCACATTTAGTTCAGAAGAAGATGATCCATTGGTCAACACAATCGAGCGCATCGTGGCTCTTGCGTCCAATGGTGGATCCAATGAAGAAGGTACTATTGTTGGGACGAACCTTGACTCTACCCCCTCAGACAACACCATCTCTGAAAACAACCAAAATGAAGAATCATTTTCAAATGAATCTGCAACCGGTAGCCCAGGAATCAGTTCAGAAGTGACTCGTGAATCAGTGGACCTCACCACAGAAAGCCCAATACTCGATTCTGAATCAGTTCCAACAAGCGATTCACTTCTTAGCAACGAAGACGCCTCCAGTGAGAACACCACGCCAAATCCGAGCGCTAGCCCACACATTACAACTCAGAGCAGCGGGGGATTAGTTGATAGTGCTGAAGCTAATGCTAATGCTAACACTGCTAATGACAGCAAGGAGTCCCGGGAATCTCAGATCATTACCACATCCACAGTGTTCCCCATTGCTAGCCAACCAAGCCACTTGCAGAACAATGAAAACAGCAGCGATGAGGAAAACACACGAGACAGGAAGTCCAACCAGGGGATAATCAGTCAATTTCCTGTACAGACACCCGTTAAAGTAATAGCCACTAATCTCTGGACGTCTTTTCTCCAAGCCCTGAATGTTCCCATTCTTAATCGAAGTGGAAAATCAGTCCAGAAAAATGTCCGAAGGCCACAAAGTACCAGACGTTATCATCAGCGTAGCAACAGGAGACAAAAAGCTGACAGCAGTGAGGAAAGTAAATAAAATAAAATTAAATATGCGTAAACTTAGCACGTTTTTCACAATTAAAGACCAAGTCAGGAATTACTAGTGGAAGGTTGGGGCTTGGTCCTGCAACATAAGCAGTTTATTACAGTATATAAGGTTAGCATGTTAGCATTCATACACACTATTCACAATCATATTCTGTGTTAGCGACCATGTTATCCTTTAACAAACATGCACACAGTTAGCAAATGATTCTCTTCTAGCATAGATCTCTGGAGCAGCCATGACACTGTTTAAACAAGTTTCCTTATTGGAGCTTTAATGTTTTTTGTTTTGTTTAGTTTTAATTCCACATGCGGTTGATGTAGGTCTGTTTTCTCCTCTCAGGAATGAATTGCTGTATTTCTGGAATGGAAATGTGATCCAGATTTAAACACAAACATCTTTTACCTCGAATAAAACGAGATGTAATGATACTAATAGCTTAATAAAAATTTTGTATTGCAAGTGTATCAATATAACGACCTGGGAAAAGTTTTTTATTTCCAGATTGATCTTGTACTCCAAAAGCACGATTTCTATTTTAAATGATCAATAAATAAAATAAATAAATCTCATAATGCAATGGTTCATGCAGCTGTAACAGTTTCCTGTGTGTTTATTCACTGTGTGTTCATAATGGATTACATTAAAGGTTATTACTTTAGAACTCTCTCTCTCTCTCACACACACACACACACACACACACACACACACACACACACGTTCCAAAACTACACCCACTATTTCAAAGTGATCTGCATTTTCATTCAAACACCGTATTTATGCTGCTCTGTGGATATTATTACACCACAACACCTCTCTCTCTCTCTCTCTCTCTCTCTCTCTCTCTCACTCACTCACTCACACACACACACCTTTACTGCTGAATCACAGTTTTGCAGACTGAAATCTGTGAGTAAAATAAAATGAGAGAGATAGGGAGAGAGAGAGAGAGGGGGGGGGGGGGGGGGAGAGACAGAGAGAGATGAAGTGTGATGAAGTGGTGTGATGAAGTGGAGTTAATGTTAACACCATGAAGTTGATTATATTCCTGTAACATCACCTCCCCAACTGTTTCCCATATCAGAAAACTTAACATTTTTAAAAACGTTTATTATCAGTGGAGCGTACGCTGTACACGCCCCTGTGAACGAGCCGTTACTATAGAAACCATAACGTATTAGAGCGAGAGCATTAATATTAATATAAACCTGCGCTACAGTCAGAGCTGCTGTTATAGAAAACTAATCAACACCTTCTGACCAATCACCATCCAGAACTCAGCAGCAGCGTGGTGTAAAGATTTTTTAAATAAACATGTTGGTGAGTTGTTAGCTTAGGTACACATTCATTCATTCTCATTTTCTCTCTCTCTCTCTCTCTCTCTCTCTCTCTCTCTCTATGTGTGTGTGTGTGTGTGTTAAAATAAAGTGTGTGTAATTGTAGAGCAGGACAGATGGAGGTATCATTTTACACACTAACGCCTGTTATTGATACACTGAACCCTAGTGATTAGCAGTGTGTGGGTGCACTTTAGCCTAAGTATAGCTATGTGTGTGTGTGTGTGTGTGTGTGTGTGTGTGTGTGTGTGTGTGTGTGTGTGTTTTTACCTGGCTGTGTTTATATAAAGCACTGCAGGGTTTTACAGGTGCACAGGTAAACCTCCATCACTTGTGCTGTCTGAGGAACAAGAGACACTGAGAGACAGAGAGATAGACAGAGCGAGGGAGAGCGAGAGGACAGGTAAAGCTCCTCACTTAAATAAATGTATTTATTTCTTACACGAATCTCAAATGCTAAAGTCTTTTCCTGCATCTGCTCTCAGTTTAAGATTAAGGGAGATTATTGAACTGCTTCAGAAGTTATGAGAGTCACTATCATTACGTTGTGCATGTGCTGTTTAACTTTAACTGACGCATCAGTAGATAAGCTAGCTAATAAAATGTTCAGTGCAAACATTATCCTGCTAGATCAGCAGTTTACTGGATGAAGTTCAGTTAAGTGAATTTGGTGGTTTTTATCTGAAAAATTCATTGTAGCAAAGAAAATTCACAAGTGTGTAAAAAAACAACAACCAAAACTTCATTGCGTGTATTATGGAGATCCATCTATGTAAATTATTGTGAGTGGGGGGCACTTACTTTCAGGCAGTATGTATCACTGGAAAGGTGGCTTCAGTGATGCACCTTTGAATATAGAAATCTGTAGTTTTCACCCATCAGTACCCTGTCAGTATAATTCCCAGCATGCACTGCACAAATACACCGCACAACATTTAACCGTTAAATACAATCGACCAATCAGGACTCTTCTCATTAGCATATTCCTAACTCACATGTTTAAAAATAATAAATAATAAATTGATCTTATAAAAAATGTCTCATGTTGGACTGATAATGTGAATCAGATAAAGTGATTCTAATGAGTCAAGTGAGTTAAACGACTCAAACAATATAAACAATTCAAGAGATTTAAGTGATTCGACTTCAGAAATCCACTGAGTTAGTGAATCAGAATTAGTGAATCAGTCAATTCATATAACCCTAATGATTCAGTCAATTTAAGTCATTCAAGCAGTTAAAATAATTGTGTATATTGGGAAATGTGTTACGTTTTAAAGGACTAATAAACATGTGAGGCTCCTATAAGTCTGTTTTTTGTTGTTGTTTTCAAAGATTTGATAATGTTGGCCTTTCTTCTTCCAGATTTGTGGAAAACAAATTTCCTCATTTGTCTGAGTTATGTTTATAATTTTATGTAAACAAACAAATGAAAGAAAAAATTCATATAACATAAATAAAATATTAAAGTTGGATGTTTTGTTAGTGTGTGTGTAGTTAATTATTCATCATGGATGTTTACTTTGTTTCCTGTGTGATAATTAATAGTAATATTTTTAATGTAATCATTTCTCATGTTTTTTTTTTATTTTACAGATCTATCACCATGATGCAGGTCGTGCTGTTGTGCCTCTTTGGCTCCCTCACTGCTCTTCCTGTACGTTACACTGCATTACTGTGTGTTACTGAGAGCTTTATTCAATTCAACAAGAGACACAGAATCCAGTCTCACAGTCCAGATCAGACCCAAAGCAGTGAACAGTTTAGACAGTGAGGGGGCAGGGTATTAAGGGTTGGGTAAAAAAGTGTCCTAATGTGTAAAACCTGTTTTTTTTCTCTCTCATTGTTGTTCTTTCATGTTTCTCAGGTTTCCCAGGTGGAGGAGATGCAGTCTGTAAGATACACATACTCATACTACTCATACTCATACTACTCACACTACTCACTCATTCTACTCATACTCATGCTACTCATACTCAGACTACTCACGCATACTACTCATACTAGTCATACTCATACTACTCATACTACTCACACTACTCATACTACTCATAGTACTCATACTACTCATACTCATACTACTCATACTACTCACTCATACTACTCATACTACTCATACTCATACTACTCATACTACTCATACTCATACTACTCATACTACTCATATTCATACTACTCACTCATTCTACTCATACTACTCACTCATACTACTCACACTAATACTTATACTACTCATACTACTCATACTCATATTACTAACACTACTCATACTCATACTACTCACTCATACTACTCACACTACTCATACTAATACTCATACTACTCACTCATACTACTCATACTACTCACACTACTCATACTCATACTACTCATACTCATGCTACTCACTCATACTACTCATACTAGTCATATTACTCATACTCATACTACTCACTCATACTACTCATACTATTCATACTACTCATATTCATACTACTCACTCATACTACTGACACTATTCACTCATACTACTCATACTCATGCTACTCATACTCATGCTACTCACTCATACTACTCATACTAGTCATACTCATGCTACTCATACTACTCATACTCATACTACTCACTCATACTACTCATACTACTCACTATACTACTCACACTAATACGTATACTACTTATACTACTCATACTCATGTTACTAACACTACTCATACTCATACTACTCACTCATACTACTCACACTACTCATACTACTCACTCATACTACTCACACTACTCATACTCATACTACTCACTATACTACTCACACTAATACGTATACTACTTATACTACTCATACTCATGTTACTAACACTACTCATACTCATACTACTCACTCATACTACTCACACTACTCATACTACTCACTCATACTACTCACACTACTCACTCATACTACTCATACTCATACTACTCATTTTTTATTAATTTCGCTGTGTGTTGGTCTCTCTCCCTCCCTCTCTCTCTCTCCCTCTCTCTCTCTCTCTCTCTCAGGGAAGTGGGGATTTTATAGTCACCAGAGCAGCTGATTCAGTCTCAGTGGTATGTTTTGTTTCACTGTGAAAGAAGTGTAATATTTTATAAGAGAGAGAGAGTGAAAGAGAGAGAGAGAGAGCGCTCCCTCAGGCTGGAAACAGGATGTATGTCCAAAACCACAGGATGTAAAATACACAGTGCTCGATTTAGGGAGTTTTTTATGGCCATTTTATACCACAGTCATGTTAGAAAGCATAGTGTAGAATATGTCGTGCCCTCCTGAGCTTCACCACGCTCTGCAGTGCACAAACCTTATCACCTAGGAGTCTACAGTTATTTTAGGGAGTAGGGATTAGCATGCTATGTGGCACACAGAGAGTGTGTTTGGAATCATTGTCTTAGTGACTGTGCCTCCTGTTCTCTCACTGATGGTGTGTGTGGCACTTTGTGATGATGTCATCTGTCTGTTTTGTATTTCAGATGAGTTCCTCACCAAGCAGCACTCTGCTCCCTCTCCCTCAGAAGTTCTGGCGTTCTCCCGGGAGAACCCACACTCAGCTCGTGACTCCTGAGGAGAACTTCATTCCTGTATCTGAGCAGCATCTGGAAGTCATGACCCCGAACCCCATTGTGCCTAAAATGGTAGCCAAACCCCTGAGAGGTGCTCTGACTCGCCCTACTGATGTTCCCTCTGGTCCAAGTGTTACAGAGTCCACAGAGCCGAATCACACCGGAACCCCACCACCCTCGACTGTGACCACACAACCCAGTGGACTTGATTACAGTACTGTAAACATCAGCCATGACACCTCACTTCCTGTCTCAGGTTTTAAGGGAAAGGAATTGAAGCATGCTCGCATCAGGCCTCGGAGTGCTGAGGACGCAGAGAACAATGAGGATGCAGAGAACACAAAGAATGATGGAGAGAATAACCACAACACTGCCACGTCTGGTAAAGGGAAGAAAAATACAGCAAAGGGAGGAACAAAAGGAACAAATGAAGCATTGAACAGAGGAAAGAAAGAAACAGGAAATGGACAGAATGCAAAAACAGAGAAGGTCCAAAGTGCAGATTTTAGCTTTGAGTTTGATGGTTTTGGATGGCTAGGTGATGACCCTGGAAACGCCCAAACAACACAAGGACCAAACAGCCCCGGTGACTCAAGCTCAAGCTCCAGTTCAAGCTCAAGTTCATCAAGTGAATCAAAAGACTCTAGTAGCTCCAGTGAGTCAAGTGACTCAAGTGATTCAAGTAAGTCTTGTGATTCAAGCAAGTCCAGCAGCTCAAGTGACTCAAGTGACTCAAGTGACTCTTGCAACTCAAGCGACTCCAGTGATTCAAGTGACTCAAGTGATTCAAGTAAGTCTTGTGATTCGAGCAAGTCCAGCAGCTCAAGTGACTCAAGTGACTCAAGTGACTCTTGCAACTCAAGCGACTCCAGTGATTCAAGTGACTCAAGTGATTCAAGTAAGTCTTGTGATTCAAGCAAGTCCAGCAGCTCAAGTGATTCAAGTGACTCAAGTGACTCTTGCAATTCAAGTGACTCCAGTGATTCAAGTGACTCAAGTGATTCAAGTAAATCTTGTGATTCGAGCAAGTCCAGCAGCTCAAGTGATTCAAGTGACTCAAGTGACTCTTGCAATTCAAGCGACTCCAGTGATTCAAGCAGCTCAAGCAGCTCGAGTGAATCAAAGGAGACACCTGTAGTTCATCACAGTTCATCCAACTCCAGTGAATGAATCAGAAAGGCAACCGAATCAGTTTTACTGAATCAGAATCAGAATCATTTCCTCTCAGTTTCCATGATGTTACATGATAGCGGTAGCTAACATATTATACAGCTATTTAGTTTATCTAATCTATTTTTTTCATCCAAATTATTTTTCTTTTTGTGTACTCTATTCAAATAAATATTGTTATAAATAATACAGACTCCATGATTCTTTGGAATCTGAATAAAATCATTACATGCATCCAAAGAAACACAGAAAAGCAGTGACTGTAAGACTGTGTGAAGAATAATTGAGAGTTCTGAGATATTTTAGGCCTCAGTTATGTTAATATGAAAAAAGATCGCTGGGACAAGGGGACACATCATCACTAAGTGATGTATCAGATGTATGTGTGTATGTGTGTGTGTGTGTGTGTGTGTGTGTGTGTGTGTGTGTCAGACAGTCAGAACAGTGCACTTGTTTAG
This sequence comes from Stegophilus panzeri, assembly GCA_024331685.1. Lineage (NCBI taxonomy): Eukaryota > Metazoa > Chordata > Actinopteri > Siluriformes > Trichomycteridae > Stegophilus > Stegophilus panzeri. The sequence continues at coordinate 8,858,700 of JANDJT010000050.1, forward strand.
CTTCAGATTGCATTACAGTGTTAATGAGATTCAGATGCTGGGTGTGTTGTGGTGTGTAAAAATATGACCACAGTCTGGGTCAGTGCTCCGCTCCACGTCTTTCACAGACACCACAGACACCTCTGACCTGAACCACAACATACACACACATGCACACACACACAAATACCAGTATAATACCAGTACAGGACCTGAGTAACATAGTTCTTTTTTTAATTATTCATTTTAATGTAGTTTCCACTCAGTAATGTAATTACAGAAGCTAACATTATGATAACGTTTGTGTTTACTAAATGCAAATTATAGAAGTCTGTGACCATAACGTTTAGAAAATGCTCTGCTAAATTAAAACTGTAATCTAGGCTTTCCCCTTACCGAGCAGTAGAGCCTCGTTCTGTTAAATCTTCTGTACTTTCCACATTAATATTTTTAACTAAGTTTTAACATTCTCTGTAATTAGTGGTTTTACTGATTAACTCTTAGGCATCTTACTAATTAAAAGTGTTCATTACAGATAAAACGAGGGAGAAAAACACTGGCTGATGTTCCTAACCCATCATGAGCTGTGTTTATTCAGCGTCAGACTCACTCTGACCCCACACACTGGATATTACTTTTATTTTAAAAAGACAGTCCTTGTGTTCAAGACCAATTTCAAACAGAAAGCGGTATATAAGAGTATGTCATTAAATTTAATATTAAAACACACCACTGCTGAGATCTCATTTAATCAAAATGACATTTAATATAGATATAAACTTAAACCAGGTAAATGATGGGGTCACCGTTCTGTACTTTATAGTCTGAGCTCTTTAATGTTCTTGTGTATTTCAGACTAAAGTGACCTGTGGTGGAGTTTCATCCACATCAAACACAACACAATAAAGTCAAGTACAGTACGGTGACATCATCGTTTATCAGAGCTCATAAATACAGTCTTAAATACAGTTTTAAAAAACATCCATTACATTAAATACTTTTACAACAGTTATATTTTTATATTTTTAATTGCCCCTCAGTAAAGTTTAAACTATACAGTACACACACACACACACACACACAGCAAAAATCATAAACTGTAATATAAATGCACACTGCAAACACATTCAGGTGACTCAAGTGATTTAACTGAATCGATTAAATATTCAAATGACTCCTGATTCAAGGGAATCAAGTGATCAAGTAACTCTAACGATTCAAACACTTTACATGATCCAAGTGACTTATCATTCAAGAAATGTGTGTATGTTCCAGTTCACTCTAGCAAGTGAAGTATTTCTGCAGATTTAGGAGATTCACACGATTTAAGCAATTCCAGTAATTCAACTGAATATTTTATGAATCTCAAATGACCCAAACGTTGAGTCACTTAAATGATTCCAGTAATTCTAATGACTCAAACTGTTTATTAAGTGATTTGTTTCATTCAGGAAGTTCAATTTTCTTGTTTTATTGATTTCAAGATTTAATGACACTAATAATTCAAATAACAAGTAACTCCGAGTACTGATTCAAACATTTAAATGATTCTATTCATTCAAATGACTCCAACAAATCAAACAACTCTTTTAGTGACTCTGGAGCTTACAGGGACTCCTGCAAATCAATGAAAACATTCCAGTAAGTCAAGCGACTCGACAGATTTGGCAGTTTTGAATCGAACAGTAGAGAATCACCAGAAACGTAACAGGGACAGAAATATTTACAGTCTTCAGAGATTCAGATCAACATTAAACAGAGATTTTAATTCGGTATACTAGTCTGAATGCATTCTTTCTTTTTAAAACTGTTTGTTGTTCTACATGAAGTTCTTGTTGTTCTACATGTTGTTCTTCAGTAAAGTATAAAATGTTCTATATACAGTGTGTATAT
>JANDJT010000050.1:8903126-8913482 GCA_024331685.1 Stegophilus panzeri
ATAGAGTCCATGATGCCATGTATCCTAACAAAATGTCCAGGTCCTCTGGCAGAAAAACAGTCTCAAAACATTAAAGAGCCACCACCATATTGAACCGTGAGCATGAGGTACTTTTCCATATTGTTACCTCTCTGTGTGCTCCAAAACCACCTCTGGTGTCTACTGCCAAAAAACTTATTTTGGTTTCATCGGACCATAGAACCCCATCCCATTTGAAGTTCTAGTAGTGTCTAGCAATCTGAAGAGGTTCAAGTTTGTTTTTGGATGAGACTAGAAGCTTTTTTCTTGAAACCCTTCCAAACAACTTGTGGTGATGTTATGCAAGACTAAGGGAATTTGGCATGTTACCTCATATTTATACCTCTGTGAAACAGGAATACATCTTTGAACAATTTCCTGTTCCTAATCACACAGGTGTACTAAATCTTTTTAAATATCAATGGGAAAATACTTCAAATATTTCTCATATGAACTCATAGGAGACCAATAGTTGTTGGTCACATTTAACAAAGATTTTTTTGGGGATAAACCTGTGTTGTGTTTGCAATTGTCTGATATCCATGAGAGCAGAGTATTTTTGTGAACAAAAGATTAAACAAAGAATTTTTCACAGCCTTCTTTGCTCATATTTTCCAAGGGTGCCAATATCAATGGAGGGAACGGTGTGTGTATTTTTTTGTGTGTATTTATTTATTTATTTAACACATTTTTTTTTAAAAGCACACCAGAGGTCCTGAGAGTAACAGGTATAACACACACACACACACACACACACACACACACACACACACACACACCCACACACCTTGACTCTTAGAAAACACATTTTATTTACAAAGTCTGTACTCAATCTGGATGAAAAACAGAAATGTAAAACAAAAAAAAAAGTCAGGAGAGAACTTCAACATGGGGTCTGAGTGGGGTTTAAAAAAAATAACATTAAAACTCATCTCTCTCTCTCTCTCTCTCTCTCTCTCTCTCTCTCTCACACACACACACACACACACATACACACACAGAACTCAATCATCATCTTCATCGTCATCTGCATCCTCTGGGTCTCGTTTCCTCTTTTCTCCTTTACACTCGTCCTCATCTACAACCAAACACAGAGTGAGTGAGAGAGAAAAAGAGAAGGAAACATGAATTATAGCGCTCTGGAACTGACCTTCCTCATCATCATCGTCATCATCATCGTCGTCGTCATCCTCATCATCCTCCTGACCCGAGTCTTCCTCCTGAGACAGAGAGAGTGAGACAGATATTACACAGGGCTACAGTGTGTGTATTGTGTGTGTGTGTGAGGCTTCACCTCGTCCCCACTTGCCTCTTCATCCTCCTCCTCCTCATCGTTTTCCTCATCCTCATCATCTTCTCCATCTTCATCCTCATCTTCCTCAGAGTTCACTGTACAGTGGAGGAGAGAGTAGAGTTACACATCCTGCAGGCTGACCTTTAACCTTCTGCAGCAGTGTACAGACAGACCATTAGCTCCCTGTGTGTACCTTCATCCTCATCCTCGTCACCTCCCTCCGCGTCTGAGTCGCTCACCTCTCGGTCCTCGGGGTCGTAGCCATCCAGGTAGGTGATCTGGGGGAGGAGCTTAAACACACTCGCCCTGTAATCATCCAGGGTCGTGACCTCACAGTTAAACAGGTCCAGACTCTTCAGACGGGGCAGATCCCTCTGGAACACACACACACACACACACACACACGTCATGATCATAAGAGTGTGAGAGAACGAGAGAGAATCCCTCCTGATGGGTAAAAGGTCAGAGGTCAGGGCTCACCAGTGGCTCCAGCATGCTCAGGTCCTTCAGTTTGTTGCCGCTCAGGTTGAGGTGTGTGAGGTTGGGCAGCTTCTCCGCCAGAATCTCCAGACCAGCCGAGATCCGGTTATCACTCAGCTCCAACTACACACACAAAAGTGTTTAACCTCAGTTAAACGTGTAACACGTTCATTACACCATTATAACGCACACAGGAAGAGTGTGCGTGTTCTCTCACCTTCTTGAGTTTGTGCAGTTTGGGGAGGTTGGAGATCGACGTCAGACCCACGTTAATCAGACTGAGGAACTCCAGGTTCACAAACTCAGACGTCAGACCCTCGACCTTCCCCTCATCAGAGCGACAGTTATCCAGCACCAACTCACACACCTAACACACACACACACACACACACACACACACACAATTATACACGGAGAATTCCCATTAGTCTATTTAGCTAGTTTATTATTATTGTGTTAAAATCTTTTAATGTTTATCCTCACTGTAATTCCTTCTTTTAATCATTTTTATATCACAAAATATTTGTTTCATTTCAGTTTTAATCTTTTATGTATCTTGGAGTTGAAATTTCATAAAGATTAAATACTTATTTTTGCCAGTTTACCTGAAATAACTGCGTGTGTGTGTGTAGCAAAAGCTCAGGAATAAACTAACTGAAAAGTTTAAAGTTTAACTGAAATAAATGGTAAATATTTTTAGAGCTGCAACAACTAATCGATAAAATCAATAAGGAAAATCACCGTCAACGAATCTCATTATCGATTAGTTGGTCTGCGCGCGACACGGGGGAGATTTACTCATTACGTTACTTCTGTTCCGAGAACACGCTTTGGAGGGTAAATACTAAAGTTATGTCCCAAATGAAGTACTGTACGCTTACACTATGCACTCCGCACTACCGTCTAGTGTGGGGATTTTAGAAAGGTATTATCATCTCAAATATATCACTATCGTTTTTTTTTCTTCCCCACTAACCGGAAGTATAAGTCGCTTCCATACGCACGTCACGTGACACCGCTAGCTTTAGCCTAATACTGACACTGACTTTCTTCACATTACTGTTTCTGTCAGCTTTATATTTTATTCCCAACATGACCTCAGTCTCCAACAGACGGAGGCGAAATCGTCACGTGACTGAGGAAGAAAGTGTGCGACCTTTAAGTCCTCTAAGACAGGGGAGCATTTCATATTAAACACTGCCGAGAAGATCAAACTTTATAAAGCGGAGTTTGTGTAGTACGAGCATGACAGCGATGCGGTCGCGAGTTGCTTAAAAGGTTTCGTTTAATTTCAGTTTATTGTCATTATATGCTGTGTTTGCACGTTTGCAGTGATAATTCTGTTGTTTATTATAACGGAAGTGGTGTTTTAGTAACGAGGCCGTGTTGCTGATCACGCGCGATGCAGACACGCTGATACAGAGTGTAGCGCGAGTAAGATCTGTAATGTCTAATTAAACACTATGATCAAAAGTAAACACAAGTAAAATAATATTCCTAAACCACAAGGTGCAGTGAAAGGGTGTTTTTATTATTAATTTAGGACTGTAGTTTAATTCTGTGCTTTTTGTGCATCCATAAAAAAAAATAATGCATATATACACTAATTTATTTTTTATATTATACACACACACACACTTATGCATAGTTTTTTTTGTTTTGTTTTTTTTAATAGATTCACAAAAAACACCGAATTAAACTACAGTCCTAAATTAATAATATATATTCTTGTGTGTGTATTGGGTTCTTTTCTGTTTTGGACAAACAGCTGTGTAAAGTTTATATTTGTAACACTCAGTTTGTGGATTTCATTTTAAATAAACAAACAAGCAAAAAGAGGTACTGAACGTTTGCCCCGTCCCATCCGATTAATCGAAATAATAATAATAATAATAATAATAATAATAATAATAATAATAATAATAATAAGACCAACTAATCAATTATGGAAATAATCGTTAGTTGCAGCCCTAAATATTTTACACCAAAATTAGTCTTATATAATAACCGCTCTGTTACACGCTTCCTTTTTTCTCCTCCGTGCAGACTATCGTGTTGCCATAGTAACCAAATCACACTATGTAATACTATTCACAGTCGGTGCAACTCCGGATCCTGTCTCCTCCAGCATGGCCTGCACCCAAAAGACCCCTGTTGGGTAGGTGTTTTAACCGCCTGGTTTAAAATCACATCATTCCAACGCGTTAGCAGCATTAGCTCATGTGCTAACATACGTATTGAAAACTCGGATCGTTTCTGCTTCACCACTGAAATGTTTTTCACCCCTCAAATTAAATACTTAATATTTAGCAAGTAGTGAGGCCATTTCCGTCGCCACTGTTAGCATCTTATCACACGCCATATAATACAAAATCACTAAATTAATTTCACTGACATTAAAGAGGCTGTTAATGATAATAATAATAATAATAATAATAATAATAATAATAATAATAAAAGAACTAAGAGAAAAACTGCTACGCGTAAATACAGGCGAAATAAAAGACTAGCTAAACGCTAAGCTAGCACTCGGTTTCATCAATAGGACCGGAAGCGGTAGGGGTGCAGAATGTCTCGGAGAGCGCGCTTCTGTGTGGAACACAACGCTCATGGCGGGAAGAGCGCGCGAGAGAGAGCCGCTAATCGCTAACTCGTCTCAATAAAAACGATTTTTTTTCTCCCAACGCGTGTATAACGTTAGTTAAATCTCTCCGTCAGGGTGTTATTAAACTAGTCGCGTCTCTGTGGCCCGAAAACATCAAATATAGTGATTGCAAAACTCAATTGTTTAACTTTCAAAGACAAGTCACGTGACCTACTTTTCTCCACACAGCAAACACCCAGCAGCTTGAGAACAAACCCAGTGTACAGAGCAGACTGATAATAATAATAATAATAATAATAATAATAACCTTAAATATACAGACCTAAAGGCATCCAGCGCTCAGAAATAAATCACTAAATAACGTAAAAACCAATCTGAACAAGTCAAAACGAGTTAAACAGCAGCGTGAACGCACGCGCGCATACACGTGCAGCTGTGAAGAATGAAACTGCAATTACAGCGTGTAAAATCTCTCTCCAGCTCTCTCTCTCACTCACATCATTAACCCCTCTTTATTTCACTGATTAGTAAAAGTATTGTGTGCAGCTTACGTCTGACGGCGTCCTGTTCCGCAGCTCCAAGTGAATCCTCTTCTTCATGTCCATCTTTTCAGGAATAAAGCGAGTTTAAGTGTGAGATGAGAGTGAATGAGAGAGAGCAGGCTGTGAAGAGGCAGAAAAACGAAACGGAGTTTACAGAAGAGAAACGCACACAATCACACGAGTTTACCATGAATCTCTCTCTGTGTCTTCTTCTCTTCACTTCTCTCTACAACTCTATAGCGCCTCCGACGGCCGCGTTACGTAACTGCGACGCACTGCCGCGTGATGACGTCACCACCGGAGCCGGAAGTGAATTCCTCAGGGTGATGAGTTTTTCACTACCGCTGTTTATTTTCCTCAGTATTTCGTGACTTTATTGAACCGATAACTAAAATGCCCGACTGTTTGTCAGTTCTATTTCTGTTTCCATTAATACACAAAAAATAAATAAATAAGTGTGCTCCATGAAGACGTGGTGTGTGAAGGTTCTAAGAAGGTAGAAGAACTCGAGTGTCCTGCACACTCAAGAGTGTGACCTCAACCCCACTGACTCATCATCTTTGGGATGAACTAGAACTGGAGCCTCCTCACATCAACATCAGCGCCTGACCTCAACCTCACTAACGCTCTTGTAGCTGAATGAACACAAATCCCCACAGCCACGCCCCAAAATCTAATGGAAAGCCTTCCCAGAAGAATGGAGCGCATTATAACAGTGAAGAGGAATAAATCTGGAATGGGATGTATCCTTTAATTGATGTTCATCCTAACATCAATTAAAGTGACTGATTAACCCCAAATAAAGTCCAGCTGTTCCTGTAAGATTCTCCTGACATACATGTGACAACAGTCTCCCGAATTCTTCATATCTCTGGGCTGTGGAGTAGGGGGCCAAGGTGGAAGCCTTTTTTAACCAAAAAATAAATGTTAGAAAATAATCCAATCTCCCAAAACCATGTGGAATAATGTGTTACGGTCTGATGAAACCAACGTTGAACTTTGTTCACAAACTTGGCACACTTTGGCACAAAAAAAAACACAAAGCACATCACCAAATGAACAGCATCCTCACAGTGAAGCACAGTGGTGGTAGCATCATGCTTTGAGGCTGTTTTTCTACAGCTGGAGCTGGGGCTTTCATCAGGGTGGAGGGAATAATGAATAATTCCAAATACCAGTCAGTTCTGGCACAAAACCTTAAGTCCAAAACACTTCAGATGAAGAGGAATTTCACCTTTCAGCACGACAACGACCTGAAGCAAACCTCCAGATCAACAAAGGAACGGTTTCACCAAAACAAGGTCACGGTTATGGAACGGCCCCGCCAGAGTTCAGATCTAAATCCAATCAAAGATCTGTGTGATGACCTGAAGAGGGCTGTGTACAGGACACTCCCCGCCCATCTGACAGAGTTAGAATACTTTTTATAAGGAAGAATTCCAAAATATTGCTAAGTCAACAACTCTTCCCCAAAAAGACTGAATACTGTGATAAATATCTAAAGCTGCTTCTACTAAGTATTAGTTTATTAAGTTTTAGGGGTGTGCAAACTTATACAATCCGGTTATTGTACATTTTATATATATATATTTTTTCCCCATAAAATGATTTAATTTTACAATAAAGGGAGAAAAAGTTCTGACATGATTTATCTTGGTTTAATTTTTTTTTACATCACAAAAAGCTGCCATTTTAAACAGGGGTGTGTAAACTTTTATATCCACTGTATATCACCTGTCTGTTTTCAAATACACCTTTCATCCATTTATTACTCCGGGGTCAAACTGACCTGAGGACCTTATAAAGGATGTGAATGTGTAGAGTGTATGTATGTGTGTGTGTGTGTGTGTGTGTGTGTGTGTGTGTGTGATTCAGGACTCATTACTCATCATTAGTGATACTGTATTTTATTTTACGTGTGTGACATTTGTGTGATCACATCAAGTGATACGACTTTTACAGCTTCTGTTCATCCAGCACAGGAGAGAGCAAGAGGCACACACACACACACACATACATATAGATATATAGATATATATAGAATTATAATTATATATACATAAATAAAACCAACAGGTCCATACAGGAGATAAATATATGCATCACAATGACGTTTAATTAATTCACCTTCAGGTTCTGTTCAACACAAAAACATGCCGCGGTACACACACACACACACATATACACACACACACACACACACACACACACACACACACACACACACACAGTGTGAAGGAGGTGGTGTGGTGATGGAGGGCTCAGGAGTGTGACGGTCTCACACTGGGACAGTTATTGCTGTAATGATTATTGGATACTGATTGCTGGATATCACTTATTCATTAATAAACCATTAATTATTCATAAATTATTGATTAATTAGTTGTTAATGATTGATCAGTATCAGTGCTGGAGAGATTCTGAGTGATACACTTGAATGGATACACTTTACATCATGATATTTATTCAAGATATTGGATGATAAAGGTGTGGATCACATTTTTTATGTAAATACATAACTAAAGTAGGCGGAGTTTCATTTTGTGGGCGTGATTCAGTGAAACAAAAGCCATTGGTAATTTTTAATGCTAATTCTGAGCATGCTAATAGCTAATCTAATCACACTTCTTAAAACAGGGTGTGGGAGAGAAATATTTGTTATTATTAATTTGACTGGATTTTTGTTAGATGAAAATGTAACACTAGCTAACGTTGTTGTTTAGCTACAAGCTAAAGAGCTGTCCATCACTGAGCCACGCCCACATCTAGCTAATCCTGTGCACTTGTAGAGTAAATACAACAGTCACATGTGTAGCTTCGCTCAAATAAAATAAAAACAATGCTGAACCGCCACAAATCACACTGAGTTTACATAAATTATAAATGCTAACATACTAATGCTACTGTTAATGCTAATGTTAATGACGTAGAACAAAACGGAGAAAACATTCACACTTCAGCCATAAACACACTACAGTCAAAGACACGTTTATCAGCTGTGATGTGAAAACAAATTGAAGAAATAAATTCACACACTCACACACACACTCTCGCATACGCATTCTCACACACACACACAAAATTAATAATCCTCACTATTATAGTGTAACAGCTTCACTTTAAACACGTTATTAAAAATCCATAAAGTTAATTTTACATGACTCTGCAGATACAGAAACACCAAATCCACCAATCAGAGCGAGAGAAACCAACTTCCTCTGTGTAACACTGTACAGGATAATACACACACACACAAGCACACACTCACACATACACACACATACACACATGCACGCACACATGCACACGCACGCACACACACACACACACAAGTTGTGCATACATTGGAATGTCACTTCCACATGAGCTGAAACTACAGAAGAGTTAAATAATTATAATGAACAAACAAACAAACAAACAAACAAATAAATAATGGAGCTACAGCTCACACAGAAACACTAACAGAGTAAAAAGTGCAAAAGAAACAAAACACTACAAATCGCAGGAACTGGAGTGTTTCTCATCAGTGATTATTATTCATACTTTATGAGAAAGTCATTTAAATTGTGCTGGAGGCATGGGCAAATAAATAAACAAACAAATAAGTAAACAAACAAACAAACAAAAAGTTCAGGAGAAATGAAGGAGCATAAACAGGGCGTGTCCTAAACACCTTCACACACTGCATCCTTTGGAGTTTCCAGTCTATGATTTAAGGATTTTGATTGGATGTGAGAGAACCCTGGGGAACCAATCAGAGTGAAGCTCCGCCCTCAAACAGAAATCCTGTATAATTTCTAAAGGCCTGAGCGTATTTCACACAGAGACGATGTTCAGCGATGTCTTTCTCTAGCAACACCACGTAGTTACGCAGTAAACGCAGATTTAAATAAACACGCTACGCAACCGAGCCTGTGATTGGACATTAAAAACGAGGCACGTCTGAGCCGAATAATTCACTAACGACAATTTTCAGGATCTTCTTCCTGTAGTTGAGGAATTTGTTATGACATTGTAACAGTGCCACCTGCAGGACTGGAGCTGCAGATCTTACGCACCAGCTCGTGAGCCCGTGAAGGTGGTTTCATCGTCATGCGGCTCTCACGGACGCCGTCTCCGTATTCGGCCTGAAGAGAAAACAACTTCTGATCTTTAACACTTACATTTTAACCAGTGTTTAAATCCACAGCCGCTTTTACACACTCAGGATTACGCAAGTGCAGAAAGGCCATGAGTTATTTATTATATTTTCTTTTACAACTTATTATCCTCATGATGTGGAAATGCATAATTTAGCATACAATTAATAAAGCGATCATATAACCATCTGAGTTCTCAGCAAAGGAACCCCGTAGAACCTCGCTGAGACAATTCCTGTCATTTTCATTCCTGACGCCATCACGAGAAACGAAACAGTGTTAATGTGGATAAAGTAATCATCAGAAATGATCACAAACTCTTATCTATAAACCACGCATACTGAACTAATCTGCATTGTAGATTACAGCCAGGAAAGTGAGACCTGAGTGTTAAAGCAGAAATATAACCAGACACTCATCAATATTCATATATTATTTCACTTACATTAATAGTGTGACATAAAAAGTGTGAAATCTTGTGATATCATTGGTGTAAGTGACAACAGGTCAGGAAACAAAATAAATAAATCACTCACACACACACACACACACACACACACACCAGAGCCACCTCTAAAGCAACACTGCACGGGCACACAAACACTTCAGAGTGTGCTATTAATTATTTACTGTAACCCCTTCATCACCATCATCATCAGAAATGCTGGTGAAGTGGTTGAAGCATAGAAGGGGCGGGGCTTAATGAGGCAGAGGAACCAGGATGTCGACGTAGTTGATGGGGAAGAACCCCGACTGGCCGTGGATCATCCCCTCATACCAGTTATCATCGATCTGATTGGTCAGCGTGATGATGTCACCTTCCTTAAAGCCCAACTCGCCCTCATTCTCCGGCTCGAAGTCATACAGAGCACGACAACACGGCTGATCTAGAGGAGCTACAGACACACACAGAGAGAGAGAGAGAGAGAGAGAGAGAGAGAGAGAGAGAGAGGGAGAGATGGATAGAGAGATAGAGAGAGCGAGAGGGAGGGAGAGAGAGGGAGGGAGAGAGAGAGAGATGGATAGAGAGGGAGAGAGAGAGGGAGAGAGAGAGAGAGGGAGGGAGAGAGATATAGAGAGAGAGAGTCAAAGAGATAATAGAGAGAGAGAGATGGAGAGAGAGAGGGAGACAAAGAGATGATAGAGAGAGAGGGAGGTAGAGAGAGAGAGAGACAAAAAGATGATAGAGAGAGAGAGGGAGAGAGAGAGATGGATAGAGAGATAGAGAGAGAGGGAGAGGGAGAGAGGGGGAGAGAGAGAGAGAGGGAGAGAGAAAGA
>JANDJT010000050.1:8923233-8933893 GCA_024331685.1 Stegophilus panzeri
CACACACACACACACATATATATATATATATATATATATATATATATATATATATATACACACACACACACACACACTCACAGCACTGAGGGAAAAAGCTGATGGACTTGTCCTGTACTTTGTGTGCTACAATTTTACTACATCTACTATAAATACTTATATACAAAATATAGTTAATAACTTCACTTCATGTTAACATTGCTCCTGTTATATTTCTATTTAATTTCTACCTGACTATTCTCACTATCACACTGCTGTAAAACTTTATTTCCACCATAGGAGATTCATAAGAGTTGATCGTATCTTATCTTATTTTCCTACCATTTTATTGTAAAGTTCTGTGAACTAAATGCTATTTCTCATGTAAAGATCCTGATATTAAGAAAACTGGGAATTTTATGATTTAATGAGTGAATAATATGCACATAAAAGCACATTATGCACCACAAGCCCCAAATTTATGAGCCTTTGTCTCATTAATAATCACCTTTATATAGGTGAACAACAAGGAAAGCCTAAAAACTGTTGAATGTCAAACAATTTTCTAAATGTATTTAGACTGCATTTAAATAAAAAAACTAAACAGAAAACAGGATTTAGGATTTCTAATAAACGATACCAAAAAAAAGAAGTAAGGAAAGTAAATGAGTGTGCGCAGTTTAAAAAACGAGAAGGACGCCATATTTCCTTGTAGCGATTATTTTCACAGGACGTGAAGCAATGACGTACGCTTGTGGTTGCTTACGAGCGGAAGTGACGCCATCGCGTTTATTTCGGAAGCGAAACGGCGTCAGATTTAAACGGACTGTAAATTTCATGTGAGTGTTGATGGTATTATTATTTATTATAATTTGTTTACCTGGTACACATCGCCAGTGGAAAAAAACAGCGTTTTATCTTCCCTTGGATTCAGTGTGTAAGTGACAGTGTGCAGGAAGACTGATGTTAAACTAATTGTTTAAAGTTTGTTCGCTAGCTAAGCGGCTAATGCTAGCAGCAGCTCTATAGCGACCGTAAGCAACAACACCACCACATCCGATTTAATTTATTATCTTAAAAACTGTTTATATTTCATATACGTTTATATTTACAGTTTAGTCTTTATTATAATAATGTCATTAATTAGCTAGCATTTTTATATCTGTCTAAACATTTTTATCAGAAAAAAACAAAATGAAATCTATAAAACATTCCTCTTACGTCACATGTAGTCAATCAGATGAGACACTTTGCTTTTGGACACAAATGAAAACACCTCCATGGTCAAGAAAGTGTTCTCCTTTAACCTTCGGTGTGTTGATTGTAAATAACGTACAGCTGTGTGTGTGTGTTTCAGATGAAGCAGACAGTAGCAGGACGCTGAGATCATGTCTGAGAGACGGCAGACACAGCGAGGTGATGATGGAGCTCGTGACAGGACGAGACGCAGGGACGGTGGACAGAGTAAAGCGTCTCTGCATGCGTCTCACCCTCACACCGTGACCCGCTCTACTCAGGGGGATCTGCAGGAGATCGGCAGGTCATTGTAATGACTGGAAAGAGAAACAGAAACATAAATCACTGCACTGAGCACTGAGCACACTGACGTCATTCTCATTCCAGGCCGAGAGAGGCGATTGGTCAGCTGCAGACAGAAGGGTGGGGCTGTGACAAAGAGGAGGAGCTGAGATGGAGGATCAACCAGTTGGAGAAGGACAAGCTCGAGCTCAGCTCCAAGTACAACCAGGAGGTGACGTGTCCTCAGGAGCATGTGACTCATTTACACGACATGATGTACACATGCATACAAGAACAATTTAATTTCGCCGTCGTTCCACTTTGATGTGGGCGGAGATAGATGTTTTGTTTTTCTCCCATGTACCTGGGAAACTCATTCAAACATGAATGCTCATCGCAGTGTTTTCAAAAGATTTGTCTCTGAAACTGACAGTTTTACTCTGTTTTGTGTGTCTGTGTGTGTAGGTGTTGGGTTACCAGTGTCAGCTCACTCGCTGTCGTGCCCTGCTGGAGAAAGGAGAGGCTCAGAGACAGACACTGGAGTATGAGCTCGCTGTGGTGAAAAGAGATGCAGCAGCTCAGAAAAGTCACTCTGAGGATAAGATGGCCGGCCTGATCACACACAACCAGCAGCTAGAGGGTACTGTGTGTGTGTGTGCCTCAATGTGGAGATGTGTCAGAGGGCCTATAATAGTTTAGCTCTGTTATATATGTATTGGTGTGTCTGTAGGCCTCAGTGCAGAGCTGCGTCAGAGGGCCTCTGATCTACAGAGAGCTTTGGAGATCACTCAGCAAGCTCGGTATGATGATGAGCGGAGCCTCCAGTCGGAGCTGCGTGAGAGGGACCATCTGATTCACAGCGTTAGCACAGAGAGAGAACTGCTGCAGGAGGAGAACAGACGCCTGGACACACTGTTGCAGGTACCCTGTGTGTGAGTGTGTGTGTGTGTGTGTGTGTGTGAGAGTGCGATAGAGATTGGGGCCGGGGGGTTCAATTCAACTAACTTTTGAATTTCTGTGTGTGTGTGTGTGTCAGGAGCAGAAAGACACATTGCAGGAGTTGAAGGACAGGATGGACAGTGTGCAGAGGGACAGAGAGCAAGACGCTGAGGAGCTCAGAGTGAGGACTGCTGAGCTGAGGAAGAGTATGGAGCGTGAAGAGAGGATGAAGAAGAAGGTGGAGGTGAGACATCACACACACACACACACACACACACACACACACACAAAAGATTAAGTGCTGCCATATCGTTAATGTTCACATAATTTGTAGTAAAGTGTATACAATTGTGTGTGTGTGTGTGTCTGTGTGTGTGTGTGTGAGTAGACAGCCATACAGAGAGTAAAGGCTCTGGAGGAGAGTGTGGAGGCAGAGAGAGCTGCTCACCTGGAGTTCAAGGTCAGCGCTGAGGTCATTCAGGTACTGCCACACCTCCATCACTGGAACTGACTGACACATAGACCACACCTACTCTTTGAGAATGATGGATACAGAGGCCACGCCCACTCTATTCATTGCACAGTAACAGTTATGCACTTTGTATTTTGTGTGTGTGTGCACATGTGTGTACGTGCGCGTGTGTGTGTGTGTGTGTAGCTGCGTCTTAGGGATGTGGAAGCGGCTCTGTCAGTAGAAAAGAGGAATCAGGCCGAGGCTGCGTCCAGTCTGGAGCTGCTCAAAGACAAGCTCGGAGAAGTGGAGAGAGCACACACACGAGAGAGACAGCGCGCGGACAACACACAACACACACTCACACTGTAAGGGTCACGAAAACACTCACACTGTAAGGGACACACACACTCACACTGTAAGGGACACACACACACACACACACTCACACAGGTAACACACCTGTACATGACATGAGCTGGGTGCTGTAGTGTGATGTTTATTAGCACACACACTGATGTGTATTTTGTGTGTATAGAGTGGAGCAGGAGTACCAGTACTCTAAAGCCGATCTGATTGACCAGCTAGAGAAAGCCAAGGCCGCCTCGGCTGATCTGATTGGTCAGATGGAGCGGGAGAAGGCGGAGTCAGCTAAGCTGATTGATCAGATGGAGCGGGAGAAGGCGGAGTCAGCTAAGCTGATTGGTCAGTTGGAGCAGGAGAAGGCGGAGTCAGCTAAGCTGATTGGTCAGTTGGAGCAGGAGAAGGCAGAGTCAGCTAAGCTGTCAGTTAGACTGCAGGAACAGGAGAGAGTGCAGATGGAGAGAGGGCAAGAACTCAACCTGGTACATACACTCATCTATTTACTGTCTCACTCTCTGGTTGTCTCTCTGTTTCTCTCTCTCTCTCTTTTTCTCTCTCTCTGTCTCCTTCCCTCCATGGCTGTGTTGTAAATCACAGTCTGCACTACATGTACCAGTCACTGTTTTGGCACAATATTTATTACTGTATCATGGATGTGTGTCTGTGTGTCTGTGTGTCTGTGTGTCTGTGTGTAGGTCCGGAAGAGGCTGGTATTTGTGGAGAAAGCATATGAAGGTCTTCTCAAAGAAATTGAGCAGCTGTTACACCAACACCACCACCACCAGGGGGCACCACCCATCAACACCACTGGTGTGGGTGTGTGTGTGTGTGTGTGTGTGTTTGATATCATGCTGTAATAAGAGAAGGAAACAGATTATTGAGTGTGTGTGTGTGTGTGTGTGTGCGCGTTAGGAGATAAACAGAACTCGTCTGCTCTGATGGACATCTTGAGAAGAGAGTTACACCGCTATCACACAGAGGTAAGTTAACAATCACTTAGTTAACAATAATAGTTAATAACAATCACTTGAGAGCTCACTCTGTTTGTGTGTGTGTGTGTGTGTGTGTGTGTGTGTGTGTAGCTGAAGGACTTGGTGAAGGTGGTTGAAACGCTGAACAAAGAGAATAAAGAGAAAGATGAGATCATCACTGACCTGAGGAGACGCCTACAGGTGTGTGTGTGTGTGTGTGTGTGTGTGTGTGTGTGTGTGTGAGGATATGTGGGTGTGAGGGAGGGGCAAACGATTTCTGCTAACTGTATATCCTGTACTCCATTACCTGTGTGTGTGTGTGTGTGTGTGTGTGTGTGTGTAGGAATGTGAGGCTCGGTGTGTGTGTGTGAGTGAGGAGGCAGAGCGTCTGCGTGTGTGCGTTGCAGATGCAGCAGAGCGAGCGCAGTCGGAACTGCAGAGCGTCACACACTGCTGGGAGCAGGAGAGAGAGCAACACACACACTCCAAAACACACATACACACACTCAGACAGGAGCACGACAGGGAGCGCCAGGTACACACACACACACACACACACACACACACACCTGATCAACAAACTACACACCACAGCTCAGGTACACACACACACACACACACACACTTACAAATGCAAACAACATATAAACCTGTATATAAGGAAGGTTCTGTTACTGTATAGATGTGTGTGTGCGTGTGTGTACCTGAGCTGTGATGTGTAATTTGGTGTGTGTGTGTGTGTGTGTGTAGGAGAAGCTGACCTTCCTGCACACTCTGTACCAGCGGCTCCTCACTGGCTGTGTGTTAGTAGCCCCGCCCCAGAGCATGATAGGTAGTTTTTCATGGGCGGAGCTTAGTATCATGCTACAAGAGCAGGCAGATGTGCTGACCTCTGACCTCAGCTCAGCCAATCAGAGGGTGAGAGGGTACACATCAGTTCACTGTAGGCGTGTCCCATAAGACACACCCTATTCACTGTATAGGTTATTCTGTGGTGATTGAACATATCAATGATATTTAATACCTGTGTGTGTGTGTGTGTGTGTGTGTGTGTTAGATTGCATGTTTAGAGAATGTGTGTGAGGGGAAGGAGGCGGCGCTGACGAGTGTGTGTGAGCAGCTGAAGCAGAGAGAGGAGAGCTGGATCAAACAGAGAGAGGAGCTGGACAAACAACACACACACCTGATCAACAAACTACACACCACAGCTCAGGTACACACACACACACACACACACCTGATCAACAAACTACACACCACAGCTCACCAGAGTGTGTGTGTGTGTGTGTGTGTGTGTGTGTAGGATCTGAAGAGTCGTTTGGATCACACTGAAGAGAGTCTCCGGGTTTCTGAGCGCTCTCACGGCGCTCTCCAACAGGAAGTGACTCGCCTTCAGGAGCTGGTGCGTGTGTGTCGCCGTGACGATGCATCCCTCCTGGCAGCGTGCGCTATGCTGGCGGGGTGTGTGTGTGCGATGCACGGCCGCGTGCGTGCACTGGTGTGTCAGAAAGCCCTGCTGCAGCAAAGCGTGTGTGACTCTGAGTCTCTCCAGCAGGAAGTGAGCGCTCTACTGCATGCGCTCGGTGACCCCGGGGTCGAAGGTCACAGCGGGGTCAGAGGAGGTGTGTGGAAGTTTAGAGTGCATGTGATTGCTGTGATGGCCGCCCTGCGTCTCCTCACTCTGTACAGGAACACACACACCCTGCTCAGAGTGGGCGGAGGAGTGTGTGTGAGAGAGCTGAGGCTGAGCAACACACACACTGAGGAAGAGGAGAACCAGAGAGTGATGAAGATGCTCACATCCTCACAGCTGTGTGTGATCTTACACACCTGCATGCAGGAGGTGCAGACAGAGCTTCAGAGAACTGGTGAGAGACACACAGACACACAGACACACACACACACACACACACACACACACACACACACACACACACACACTTTTCTTTCTGGAGACCATCAAATCACATGGACATAACCAGTAACAATATAAACATCAGTACTGCGTGTGTGTGTGTGTGTGTTAGAGCACAGTGTCTTAGCGGCCGCTCATTCCAGCTTCAGTAAGCTGATTGAGAAGCTGCTGCTTGAGTCAGAGTCAGGTTGCTATGGTGATGTGGGGTCGTTGGCACGGCATCTGGGTCATGGATTGAACAACCTCCGCAAAACACACCCTCTCCCACTGAGACATGACACCAACAAGGTAGCACACACACACACACACATATAGACGTACATGCATAGTTGCATGTTTATTAACTTATCTCTGTGTGTGTGTGTGTGTGTGTGTGTGTGTGTGTGTAGGTCATGGTCTCTGCCCTGCAGCAGCACTTCCTGGTGTTTACTCAGCGTTTACATTCCACTGAAGTGGAGAGGAGAGACCTGAGGATCGAACTGTCACGCATTAAACGCAGAAACACACACACACACACTCACAGTGAAACGAAGGACAACACACACACAGTGGGTGCAGCACACACACCCATCCTCACACTGGTTTTCAAGCTATAGCGATGGACTATGTAAACTTATGTGTGCGTGTGTGTGTGTAGTGGTGTGTGCCGGTGCAGCAGTTCCGCAGTGTGTGTGAGGAGTTGTGCTCGGCTCTGCAGAGGGAACAGCAGGCACAGTCTCTCCTGCATGAACAGGCCACACAGCTGCATGAGCTTGGTGTTACCATGGAGACACATAACTCAGAACAGCTGGAAAAAGACCATACACTCGCTCAGGCTGTACAGGTGCAGACACACACACACTCACAGGTGTTGAGTGGTTCTCACTGCTGGACAAAGTGCTATAGTGCAGGACAAACATTGTAGAACCGTGTGTGTGTGTGTGTGTGTGTTTAGAGTCTGTCTGATGCGAAGGCGGAGCTAAAGAGGAAAGACCAATCTCTACGGTTGCTAGGGAAACGGCTAAGTCAATCACAGCAAGAGAAACAGGAGCTACAGCAGAGCATCAACAAAGTGGAAAACACACTGCGCATGGTAGCTAGGTAACATGCGCGTACACACACACACACACACACAGTGTAAAGCAAAACTTACTGTGATTATTTCATATTTAACAGTTGTCTCTGTTGTGTTGTCTGTGATCACGTGTGTGTATTTGTGTATGTATGTGTGTGTGTGTGTGTGTGTGTGTCAGGAGTAAAGAGTGTTTATCAAGCTACATCATGTCAGTGGAATGCAGACTGAGAGAGGTCAGTAATATTTAGATCTGTTTATTATAAAGACTTTTAGCATCTGTATTATTATTATTATTCATTTACTGTGACATGACGAAAAGAGTACGTTATTTTAATCGGAAGTTTGGGTTTTCCAAATGTCTCATCATCAAAAGTAACAAAAATGGTCAAAAAGTCTACACTCAATGTCCACTTTATTAGGAACACCTGTACACCTGCTCATGTATGCAGTTGACCCAAAGTCATGCAGATACAGGTCAAGAGCTTCAGTTAATGTTCACATCAGACATCAGAGTGAATAGTCTGATCTCTAAAGTGTGACTTTAACCGTGGTGTGGTTGTTGGTGCAAGATGGGCTGGTCTGAGTATTTCAGAAACTGCTGATCTCCTGCTTGGGATTTTCACACACACCAGTCTCCAGAGTTTACACAGAATGGTGCGAAAAATTAAAAACAGTGAGTTTGTGGGTGGCTGATGGAGAGAGCGTTCCGAGAAGAATGACCAGACTGGTTTAAGCTGCCAGGAAGGATATAATAACTCATATAATCACTCTTTACAACCGCGGTGAGGAGAAAAGCATCTCAGCATGCACAAAATATCAAACCATGAGGTGGATGAGCTACAACAGCAGAAGACCACATCAGGTTCCTCTCCTGACAGTCAAGAACAGGTATCTGAGGCTATCATGGTTGAAGACCAGAGATGTGTGTGTGTGGTCAGGATCGGAGCTAAACTTTGGTCAAAAATGGTCAGTGGACCACTGTGTGTGTGCTTAACTTTTCATTCAATGCTCGGCTAAGCTAACGGCGGAGAGACAGACACGTTACATCTTCACAAACTCTCTTTCTCTCTCTCTCTCACTCTGTGCGGAAGTGACCCCCCGAGGCAGGGCAGGGCGTGCGCGCGGAACTGCGCGTGCTGTATAAAACTCTCAGCAACTTCCTCAGGCTCACTTTTGCATCGCAGCAGCTTTGCTTAAAGTCACCGGGAGGATCCGAGCACAGGTACCGAGCGCGCGCTCACTTCATCACTTCACTTCCGCCTTCACTTCTCTTTTTTACGCACACTTTCTTACTTGTACATTTTCTAAATCCGTTTAAGCTCCAAAAACAAACGCAGTGAGAAATATGAGTTGGGACAGCTACATCCAGAGTCTGATCAAGAACGAATGGCTGGACGACGCCGTCATCATCGGGCACACACCGGGACAGGAGTCAGTGTGGGCGGCAGCACCCGGCGGCTGGCTGAATGGGGTCACGGTACGCGGACACACACACACACACACACACACACAAACACCCCAATATGCGCTTGCAAATGAATACTATCAGTTTATCCAGTGTGAGTGTAAGCACAGTTGTGCGCGAACCGCTATGACGTAGCGCACCTGGTGCTTTGATGTTTCCTCTGTTTATTAATTATTACAGCTTCATTAGCGCGTGATAAACACCGGATGGGGAAATGGGTGTGACTTAATTTCTTCTTTTGCGCGTGATAAGCTCGCTGGGCACCGAGACGTGACATGTGCACACGTTTCGCTTTAATCGTATCGTGTGTGTAACCAACATCCATCTTTCCACACTGTGTGTGTGTGTCTGTGAGAGAGAGAGAGAGAGAGAGAGAGAGACTGGTTCGGAGCTCGTGCGTACAAGGATAATCGAATAATCAAAGTTTTTTTTTCCCTTAAATTGAGCGGTGCTGTGCGCGCGCTGTGAACTCTGCAGCCCAAACCGCTCCTTATTTGGTCATGGGCAAATTAAAAAGTAGGAAGTAGTGCAGCGGGGGCTGAAGAGGGTGCGACACACTTCCGCCTGTGCGTGCACTAAACTCCAATTAAAAGCGCGTGTGTTTAATGACTCCATTTTGTTTTAATTCAAAAGTTTGTATTAACTTTTCCTGTGTATTATACAAGAGAGACTGTGTGTGTGAGAGAGAGATAGAGAGAGAGTGAGACTACATGGACTACATCCACATTAGGCATAAAGTGCATTTTGTCATTTTATTTTTCATTTTTATTTATATTTTTTATTTACTTATTTTTTTGTAATTATTTGTATTTTATCAATCAGGTCAATCAGGTCAATAAAGTACTTCGAAATGGAGAGAGAGAGAGACAGAAACAGGGAGACAGACAGAGAGAGAGACAGAAACAGAGAGAGAGATTAGTTTGATAGTGTTCCCATACTTGTGCATCACGTAATTCAGAATTACGCAGATCTGTATCTCTCTCTCTCTCTCTCTCTCTCTCTCTCTCTCTCCCAATTCAATTCAATAGAAATGAGCTTTATTGGCATGACAGAGTGTACAGTGTTTTGGCAAAGAATAAAATCTGAACAGAGAACAAATGATAAGATGAACAAGTGAAAAAACCAAAACAAAAAAGTGTACGTGAGTTCATGAGCGCATCACTGTCGACCTCTCTCTCTCTCTGTATCTCTCTCACTCTATTTCTTTATCTGTGTGTGTGTGTGCGTGTGTGTGTGTGTGTGTGTGTGTGAGAGAGAGAGAGAGAGAGAGAGATTGTGTCTGTGCTTGCTCCCCTGCTCAAGTCTCCACATATCTGTACTATGCCACCCACACACACACACACACACACACACACGAATCCTGTTTGTCTACTTTAGTGTAGTCCATGTTGCAGGAGGTCAGTTATCAGTTGCGGTCCTCATTGTACTATTAAAGTACTCATTAGTCCTCTTTCATCTTCATTATTGTAGTCTAGTCCACATTAATCTGATCGAGTCCTCACTAATCTAACTGAGAATGTTATGGACTACATCCATATTAGACAAGTGTGTGTGTGTGTGTGTGTGTGTGTGTGTGTGTGTGTTGTAATGTTACCTTTGCCTCAAGTAGTGTTTTCTCCCTTATTCTGTTGTGGAGACAGTGTGTGTGTGTGTGTGTGTGTGTGTATGTGTGTGTGTGTGTGTGTGCTTGTGGGGTTTTAAATGAAGCAACAGTCTAAACGTGATGAGACATGAAGCTTCTCTACAGTAGGAATATTTGTTGATGCAGGTACCTGTGTGTGTGTGTGTGTGTGTGTGTGTATGTGTTGAGGTTGGCAGAGGGCTCTGCAAAAATCCACCTACATGTTACAACGTGTGTGTATACTGTAGCATAATTCCAAACTCTCTCCCTCTCTCTCTACCCCTCTCTCTCCCCCCTCTCTCTCTCTTTCTCTCCCTCTCTCCCTCTCTCTCTACCCCTCTCTCTCCCCCTCTCTCTCCCCCCCCTCTCTCTTTCTCTCCCTCT
>JANDJT010000050.1:8975960-8978460 GCA_024331685.1 Stegophilus panzeri
CATTTGTGCCATCTTGCTCAAGGCAACACAGATATACTGTAAGACTATAATGAGAAATAAAAATAGAAATATTCTTTATAATGATCCATGTTCAAAAAAACTCTTCTGACTCAACAGTAAGCAGCATTTAGGTTTAAAAGAATTTCTCTATGTGCCAAAACGTAACCAAAAATGGAACAGTCTGCGTCCTGGGGACTCAAGCAGTGGTGGCCCAAAGTGACCTGACTGTAAGCAGCCACACTGAAAATTTAAAATGCTTCTGAAATCTGGGACAAAAATGGTGATAGTGGTCCAGCAAGAAGCCCTGCTCCACATCATACCTGAAGTTCTGGCATTCTGATACAGATAAGATCATCACAGTCACAAGGATGTATGTGGGTTAGATGAATTTCCTGGATAAGGAACATGGCCTGATTCACAGATTAGAGACAATGATCCATGTAAAAGTTGTCCAGAATGGTGGTTAGGACCTTTGAGGACCTTTCTCACAGTTTGATAGTTAAAGTCTGCTAAGGATTAACTATGGAAACCACTGTCTTCAGAAATGAACCTCCCTCTACGTTTACCTTGACTACCACTGGTTCTTGATGGATTTTTTACCCCCAGGAGGGTATTCATGCATTCTGGACCTTGAATCATCTCCAATTCCAGGAAAGTGCCTTGAAACGAAGAGATGCAGTTGAATACCACACAAATTACCCTTTTCCTCTTGTGGCAAACTCAACAACCGGGACTATACCACACTCGTCCATCATCTCGAAAGAACTAATCCCTTTTCCACATGTCCCTTCTCCATGACTTCACCCATGAAGCTTTTGCTGCCTGCCAGGAATGCATCATCTTTCCTAAACCTACTGAACAGATTTCAGGATTTTTCCTCTTGTACTTTGATGTTTTTTGGCAGGTGGATGTCTGTTATAGACTGGATGTCATTTTTGAGGTGTTTACAACTGCATCGTGAGAGAAACTCTGATTATTTTTAATGAGAAACTTGGATGGCCACGCGCACCTCTGGAGACGTTTTCCACTGGAAGTCCAAGCAACTCTATAAAGCTGTCACTGTCGAAGCTGGACTATTCAAAACACTCAAACTCTTTTATACAAAGCAAAAGTGAGATATATACAATATATCGAGCAGCTACTCTGGAAACTGATCATTTTTAGACCTCAATGTCTAAAAGCTTCCAAGTTGAGGACAGCAAGCAAAAACCACCCACTTTTTCAACGGTAGGTTTTTTTAGATCAAGGTCCTGGAGTCTCTGAAGTATGTAAACCTCCTCACTGGAGGAAATCCAGCTGTCTCGTGTTTCATGGCTTATTATAAACAAATTAATACAATAACAGGGACTCATTAAAATGAAAAAGTATAATTTATGGATATGGTAGTCAAGCTAATGGCCAAGTTACTGAACCTCCCTCTGTTTATTTTATCTGCCAGGTATAATAGACCTGATATAATAGAATATTATAATAGAATATAATAGAACTTTTTTAATAAAAGTTTTCCCAAACACTATTTTCATAAAGTAAATATTTAATAATTTTCATAATAAGTAAATAAACATGCTGTGAGTTGGGGGTTGATTAGGTGTAATGATGTCACTCACCCGTCCTGTGAGTGAGTGGTGTGTTTGAGGGAGGTGGGGTTACGGATAAGCTTGTCAAGAGAGTTTACGAGGTCACAGAATCGGGGGCGGGACGCGCGCTCTCTCTGCCAACAATCCAACATCAGCTGATGCAGGGGGGCGGGGCAATCAGGTGGGCGGGGCAAACGGTAATCCTGTTCTATAGCATTGATTACCTGGGAACACAAAATTGCACAGAAATTAGAATAAAAAAACATTTACCGATATTGAAGTTTTTATATTGTGATATTTGCCTAATTTTATCAGGGATCATGATATTTTCACAACATTGTGCTAACAAACTTTACCTCAAGGACACAAATGCTGCCCAAACAGTTGCCTACCTAGGAGTCTCCACAATAACTATAATTATTAAGACACACTTACATCCTGGTTGCTCATGTCCCAATATGGTCGCTCTCCGAACGACATCACTTCCCACATGACAATTCCATAACTCCAGACATCGGAGGCGGAGGTGAATTTACGGAACGCGATCGCCTCAGGAGCTGTCCAACGAATCGGAATCTTTCCACCCTGAGAAAAAGAAGAGAGAGGGATTAACATGATAAATTATTGGAGAATTTCAGAAAATCACAACCTAAACTACAGGAAGTCTATTATAATAATGGTTTGTGTGTGTGTGTTCTCACCAGTGAGCTGGTGTATGTTGGGTCTGAGGAACTCTCTGTGAGGAACCTGGAGAGGCCAAAATCAGACACTTTACACACCAGGTTGCTGTTCACAAGGATGTTCCGGGCGGCGAGGTCTCGGTGGACGAAACCCATCTCACTCAGGTACTTCATCCCGCTGGCTATTCCACGGAGCATACCAACACACTGCAGGGGGGTGAACTGAGCATCGTTCAACTACAC
>JANDJT010000050.1:9058582-9061082 GCA_024331685.1 Stegophilus panzeri
CAGTTATAATCAGAGTTATAATCAGTTAAAATCACAGTTATAATCAGAGTTATAATCAGTTATAATCAGTTAAAATCAAGGTTATAATCAGTTATAATCACAGTTATAATCAGTTAAAATCACAGTTATAATCACAGTTATAATCAGAGTTATAATAAGTTAAAATCACAATTATAATCAGAGTTATAATCAGTTATAATCACAGTTATAATCAGAGTTATAATCAGTTATAATCACAGTTATAATCAGAGTTATAATCAGTTAAAATCACAGTTATAATCAGAGTTATAATCAGTTATAATCAGTTAAAATCAAGGTTATAATCAGTTAAAATCACAGTTATAATCACAGTTATAATCAGAGTTATAATAAGTTAAAATCACAATTATAATCAGAGTTATAATCAGTTATAATCACAGTTATAATCAGAGTTATAATCAGTTATAATCACAGTTATAATAAGAGTTATAATCAGTTATAATCAGAGTTAGAGGGGTAGAATTGCCAAAATTATTTTCTTCATCATTTCATTATTTTATTGGTAAACAGATACACAGGTGCTAAATACCAAAACTCTTTTTGTCATAATCATATTATGTGCTTTATGTTTCATTTAATTATTGATATGTATTTATTGGTTTGTTTATGTGGGTTAATCTGTATTTGTAGTCTCCCTCTGTGTGTATTTGTTTGCACATTTTTGTTTATATGTATATGATCTCCTCATCTTGTTGATCTTTGCTTTATTAATATAAGATTTAAAAATAAAATCATAAGATGGCCGAAGCCAACGGGCGTCGCTGGATGATTACGTCATCGCTCGGTTGCCATGGCGCGTTAGGAAGGAATGTCTCACAGGAAGAGCTTCTTCATATTTATAACTACAGAAGTCTGAGCGCTCAGCGCCGTCTAAGCTTCAGCTGAGGTAATAATAATAATAATAATAAGAGGTAGAAGAAGAAGAACAATTTTTTTTTATAGAAACAGTGTAAGTAATCCGCTGCAGTGTTTAGCTCAGCACAGCATCAGTAGTGTTAGCCATGGAGCTAACAAGCGATGATATAGCGAGCTTTATTCGCGGTTAGTGTTCCTGATTAATGTGTTTTAACCATGTGTAGTTATCGTGTTAGATTTATTATTAATAAAATTATTTACTTTTAAAAATTATTAAGAATTTTTATTGAATAAAGTGACGTTACACCGAATTCTGAAATCCCGCCTACTGCTCTAGAATTGGTTAAAGTGCTTTTAGCCAATCCGAGAGCAGGAGGCGGAACACTATCCAATCCTATCGCAGGAAACCACATAGAACTAACCAATCACAGAACAGGATTCGGAATACGGGTGGAGTAAAGAAAAAAAACCGGACGCAACAGCGTCGGTTATTTAGAACAATTGTAGTTAAGAGCATTAGAGGAATAATCACCTGTGTGTGTGTGTGTGTGTGTGTGTGTGTGTGTTTCAGGGTGAGATGGATAGAGCAGCAGAAGATGTGCTGAGTGGTATGGAGTCGTTACCCTCCTCCACCCCAACTCCTCCTGCTGTCTCTCTCTCCTCCTGTCTGTCTCTCCCTGTCTCCTGCTCCTCCTCTCCTCTCTCATCCTCTCGTCAGGTCACTGCTCGTCTCTACTCCTCCCTCCAGCACAGTAGAGAACAGGAGGTCAAAGGTCACCAGGCTGTCACCCATCGTTCTCTCACGGCCAGGTAAAGACTTTAAATCACTTAGAAATAATAATAACAACTTGTGTATCTGTCTATAGTATCATCTATACATTACAGTGCAGCTCACCTGTCTCTCTCACAGACAGGTATCCTTTAAGGTGAATTCTCCTTTGGTTACCCTGACAACATCTGCACCCTCTCTGCACTCTGATGGGCTGAATGAGTCACAGGAAGTGGCGTTTGGTCTTGACACATGCTCCTCCAGTGATCTCAGGATCTCTGGAATGGAGGAGGCGGAGTCAGAACCAGAGCCAATCACTGAAGAGATGGACCTGAACCTACAGAGCAGCACTAAACTCTCGGTAGTGCTCGCTAATGTTCACGCTGTACACAACACTACACTTTGTACAGCGGACCCATAAACACTGTGTGTGTGTGTGTGTGTGTGTGTGTGTGTGTAGAGCGGCCGGCGGCACATTGAGGAGATGGAGAACGTGAGGAGTCACTTACAGACAATTCTGAGAGCCAAAGCTACTGACACACATGGTGAGTATACACACACACACACACACACACACACACACACACTCACACACACTCTGCAGTCATTAATAGTGGGTTTTACAGGCAGGCAGACACACAGTACTACAGATAGGTAAGAAGGAGGAAGTGTGGATGAACAGGGTGTGGTTCAGAAACATCCACAGTCTGTTGTTGACCTTTAACCCCTGAACTATGACCTCTGCAGAACTCCTCCCCTGTGCGTTACAGCATCTTCAGGACAACGAGAGTGACACCACCTCACACCTGCTCAGGTCTCCACACACACACACACACA
>JANDJT010000050.1:9066082-9076992 GCA_024331685.1 Stegophilus panzeri
AGGTTTTAAGTATAATAAAAGTATATAACTATTATAAGTTAAAACAATTCATATATGAAATTGTACAAAAAAGGGAATTTTAATTGTATTGCACATTTTGATTATTTCAAGTTTACAGTTACAGGAAAATTATCATTAAAAACAATAAGAATCTTAAAGTTCTAAAGCAATACAGTTAAAGTAGATTGTGTGAAAGTTCACTAGTTTCACAAAGTGTAAAAGTTTTTGAAAAACTAGCAAATCATACATAAACAGTGTGTGTGTGTGTTCAGCAGCGTCAGTCCGTGGCTCGCTCCATGCAGAACACGACCACACGAGGGCGCCGGACTGGACCCCAAGGTCAAAGGTCAGGATCGAAAGTCAACGCTTGGAGATGAATGAACTCGAGCGTTTTGTCCGAGTGAGACAGTGGACTTTCTTCTAAAGTGTTTTTTTTGTACTAATTTATTCGAGTCAAATGTGTTTATTAAATTTCTTGTTTTATAAATGTTTGCATCTGAGTTTTTCTTCTTTGAGTATTTTATAGTCATTTGTCTCCATTTTAATAAGAACTCATGTTTATTAGTTTATCATCACAATACTGCAGTAAAAGGCTCCTCAGCCATCGTGGTGTTAAAGACGGCAGTGTAGGATAAAATAAAAACAAAAATATCTTCATTTAAAAACATTGGGAAAGGAAACAGACGAAGGAAAAAGTTCACCGACTTCAAAGCTTTTCATTATAAACATAAGAAGTGGAATGTAATTAACTGTATTTTTTTAGTTCACTGATTTTAAAGGGAATTTGTACTTTACACCCGAATACAATTAAAAATTATAGCTGCAAGCAGTATTTTTTGGGGGCCAAGCACCCAGACTCGGTGAGCCGCACATTCACATATGTGCTACAGATACTGCAGGAGCAATCACAGGAACACAGAACCGTAATTATAGGTAAAGGGAGTCAATTGATTTGTAGGTTCACGCGTTTTTCAGTCCAAGAAAGGTTTTGAATATCGGAGTTCCTTTGATGAACTTTTGTTCAGACGGGTTTCAAGATGATGTGAACCACATTTGGTGACTATTGGACAGGAGGAGGAGCAAAAATGGCAGTTAGATGGAAGAATTTTCAGCATGTTATTGTAACTATTGACCATAAGGTGGCGTTTATACTAATAAAACTTCTTTTGATGATTTTGTGAAGCTTACTCTGAAGATGACCTGTGCCAAATTTAGTGATGATTGGCCAAAATTTTTAGGAGGAGCAGTGAATTTTTTTTTTTGGACAAAATCCAAGATGGTGGAAAATCAAATTAGGTGGAAATTGATGTCATAGGGTACGTTGAACTCGCCTCGACCCCGGTAATCCAGGGATGCTTTTGGCTATAAAGTTCAAAAGCTATGACCATAAACATACTTCCAAATTAGGCCCAAATGTGACCTGATGGTGGTGACCAAATTTGGTCTGAATGTTCCTTAGACCCTCCCCAATCAGTTCACAACTTTTTACCAGACGGTTACACAGGCTACCACAGACCCCATAGCCAGAAGAAGAAGAAGGAAAGAAAACCCTGTCCAACCCACCACTCCCAAAGTAATTATGATTAATCCCCCCTTCCAAGGCAGCTAATGATGCACACTTAAAAACCATAAAGATGGATTTGGACCTCAGTTCATATGAGCAGTTATGCTATGATGGCTTTAGCACTACAATTACCACAAACAGTTCTGCATTCAAGTCTCCATCAATGAACAGTGGAGAAATTCAACAAAACAGACTTCATGTAGAAACTGTAATGAATTTCCTGGTTACACAACTGCACTATTTCACCATGTAGTATTAGCACATTTATAGAAGGGGTGTATTTATTTATAATCGCACTATCCGGTGTCACCCAGATGAGGACGGGTTCCTTTTTGAATCCGTTTCCTCTCAAGGTTTCTTCCTCATATCGTTTCAGGGAGTTTTTCCTCATCAGTGTCGCCTCTGGCTGCTCATTAGGGATAAATTCATACATTTAACATCTATATCCTGAATTTATATATTTCTGTAAAGCTGTTCTGGGACAAGGTCCACTGTTAACACGCTACACAAATAAAACTGAACTGAATTTCTAATCCAGGGTTTTTAAATACAGGTTTTAATTTTCTCCCTGTTGGTGTGGACAGATCGAGTTCTTCTTGGAAGCAGCAGGCAAGAACTCTAATGAATGTCCAGATTTGCTAAAGTTTGGTGAGGAAAGAATTTTTTTGGATCTTTTAATTGTGGTGTAGCAGCACCTTTGGTAGAAAAGGTCAGGAGAATTTTTGCAGTGAAGGAGTAACAATAAACGCTAGATTTAAGAGACAGTGTAATTTAGTTTTAAAGCAGTTATATTTTTTTATTTAAAAAAAGCCCCCAGTACGCTGTAGAGTTATGCATTACCAGACTATTTCAGTTTTAGGACTAAAGGTAACCCTAACCCTAACTTTGTTACATTTACGCGTTGCCTTCATCTGCACGTGAAGACAAAAAGCTAATATCAACGTTACCAAAATCAGATTAATGTGCAAGACAGTAAGAATCATGTTTCCTAATCCGAGATATTCAGGCTTTGATGGCTCCAGGTTGCAGGACGTGTTTTGAGGACATCTTGAGTTCGGAGGGGACTGTATAAGAACGTAGGTCACATGACTGGTCGTAAGTGACGCCCCCCCGTATAAAATTGCATCTAGCTAGCATTTTTACAGTTTTGTAAACATAATTTTAAGCACCGTAGTTCACGTTAAGGGCAAGTACACCTTGTGTACTTTATTTAAAGTCATGTTTGAAATGAGAGTGGAGCAAGTATGTAACCATAATTAACTTAGTGAAGAAAATGTTTGTTTTTTAAAAATCTACCATTTGCCAAGTGACGGATGTTTAGAGTTTACAATCTGATAGAGGTTTGTGACCCGTGTCCCAGCAAGTCTCATACGCAAACCCGTATGTTTCGTAAGTCTACCTCCACCACAGATCATCACGATAACGGCTTATCTCCTGCGTGAATCTCCAGAGTGAATGCGCTGGTGTAGCAGAAGAGAATTCTGTCGAGTAAAGCTCTTCCCACAATGCGAGCATTGAATTGGCTTCTCTCCTGTGTGAATGCGCCGATGTGTTTGGAGACCACTGTTATTAGAAAAGCTTTTCCCGCACTCCAAGCAGCTGTATGGCTTTTCTCCAGTGTGAACGCACCGGTGTGTTCAGAGGTGACTCTTCTGTGTAAAACTCTTCTCACACTGCCAACACCCATACGGTTTTTCTCCTGTGTGAACACGCTGGTGTATTTCCAGATGACTTTTCTGACTAAATCTCTTCCCACAATGTGAGCAATTTAGTTTCTTCATTTTTTGGTTCTGAGATTTGTTAGTACCAGAGGATGTCTGCTGTCCACTGTATCTCCTTGTGAGGTTCTCATATTTAACCTCTCCTACTTTAAGTAATCTGACATACTCCTCGTAATGGCATCCCCAGATGTGTTTGTGGAGATACATTTGAGCTGTAAAGGACAGTGGACACAAGGAGCAGGAGAAGACTTGCAAGACGCTGTTGTTCATGTCTGGAGAGAAAAACAAAGGGGGCGGATTCAGTGTGACATGCGACAAAATGATGGATGCACCTGGTGATTCTGCACAGAGATCGAGACCTTATCTCCATATCATCATGTAGTGTTCTCCTTCTCACACAGAAGACACACACCTGCATTTCGTCGCAGACGAGTGACTCTGAATTCATAAAGCCACTGTTATATTTGTAAAATGGTTACAAGGAATGGGTCGTGTCCCAAAAAGGATGTGAGGTATTCCCCAGTAGCCACACCAAGCTCACTGTATGACAAGAGTGCCTAAATGTTCCCTAAACGATAGCCCTGAAGCATCGACACAAATACAGATCCTTAAGCAGTGATCGGGACTAAACTAGACCCAGGATTCCCTCCAGCACCAAGTCACAAATCCTGTTTCAACACAGGAAATTCATGTACTTGGGCAAAATACATATTTCATCCATTTGATGAACAGTCGAATCAACCAAACGTCCAGATTCCATAGAATACTTCTAGGCAGGGACGGTGGTTAAGGTGGCAGCAGCATGAGGAAAGACACAGAGCAATATGTTTAGCTCATTAGATTCTCACCAGTGTACATGCCAATAACTCCACCTGTGATTCTGGGCCAACAGCTGAAGAAGGTGATCGAGGTGTGAATGGTATCATAACAGACCTCTAAGTGGAGACAGCTGTCATGTCCTCCAGCTGGGACATCCACAGCACAAACTACAGCCTAGCAGCCACCAGAAGGACATGGTAGTTACAGTGCTGACATGGTGACACAGTGTGAACAACAATTAGCTCTAGGGAATGGGGTCAGGCACATGCTCTGGAGCTACCATGGCTCTGATCAAGATAAAGTTCTTAATGAAGATGAGCAAATGGTGTGAGGAGAGGCAGTGGTGGCTCAACAGTTAAAATTGGGTTACTAATCAGAAGGTCAGGGGTTCCAGCCAAGCCTTGAGCAAGGTTCTTAACCCTTTCTGCTCCAGAGGGCTGTATCGTGGCTGACCCTGCGCTCTGACCCCAGCTTCCTAACAAGCTGGAATATCTGCAGAAAATCATTTCACTGTGCTGTAATTCCAAGATGGAATTGTACAGCTAACAAAGATACACCAATGATATGGGTACTACTTAGGGGCAGTAGAAAACAACCTAGTTCACGAAAACTAACCCAGTCTGCTTTCACAGCCGGCAGGATGTACGTGTATAAGTAAATTTGGGAAGTGAGGAAGAAAGATGTTAGCTGCCAGGAAAGTAGCGTAACTGACTAATGGGAGTCATATCGTTATATTACATTTTAAAGGGTGAGATAGTGTTAATATCTCATATTATTAACTTATTTACAGGAGTATAAAGCACTATCTGGACAGGACCAGTTTTCCAGGGGAACGTTAAAGAATTAGTGTTTCACAGACGTACTTTGTGATTTTAATCCAGACCGAATCTGCCAAGTCTGTGTTTTTCTCACACAACCTCTGTAAAAATTCCAGAGCACATTACCTACCTGTTTTCCGGCTAACTCGGCGATCCTCTGAGAAATCTAATCCCGTCCAAACGAGATTGTCTGTGATTGCCTTTTCTGTGTCTTTCCTTGAAAGACACAAACAATGGAACTAGACACAATTCAGTTTTCCTTTTCACTCGTGAAACAAACTCATCTACGAGTGTTTTGCAAATAACCACCTTAGCATGTGAACTATGACGTCATCGGTATGACTGTTCCAGATTACAGGAGATGTAATGGAAAAACACTGTGTATAAATATTTTATGTCAAAGTAAACAATATTCAGATGAAGCATAAAGCTATGCGGTGTCCACAGGCGTCGGACCGAGGAGCTCAGGGACTCTCAATCTGGATCGGATCTGAGGGGTCACCTGCCCTGTTGTTTACCTGTGAGCCGACAGGAGCAAGAGTCTGTCTCTGAGACTGTCATAAAGACCGCCGTCTGCCTTCGGTGCTCATCATAACAGCTCTAAAAAAAAAACCCACGATGCTGGAAATACAGGTTCAAATTATTTAATACAGACAACAACAACAACAAAGTTCCATTGTTTGTGTCTAAGAATAATCTAGAACCAATTAGATCCTGTAATGTTTGAATAATGATTGAATAATAACAGCATTTGGGAGTTTTGCCTGTTTAAGGGGTTGTTTAGATTATAATAATATTAACTTAAAATCTAAACTAGCTTATTAGTTAAAAAGTTAGCTTGTTAATCTAGCTAAACTACCATCAGTTAAATATTTATGATTAACTACAGCCAGTAAAACGATTCAAACTCAATACTCGTGCAATAAACTATTTAACCTTCAGCAACAATGAAGCAAAGTCGGAATTAAAAAAAAAAAAAAAAAAAAAAAAACATTAAGTAGTGCACTACATAGGGTGTAGAAGCCACTCGCTCGCACCCTATATATAGTGCACTAATGTGACTAGGGACTGATTTGTGACGCAGCCAACCACTGCCGCTAATAGGCTTTAGTTTAATTTACCTCAGGGTTTGTTTGTTTTTTAAAGCACTTCAAACAGAAAACACTACAATGAGCTTTTCCTTTTATTCCACCAAACTGTCGCTGTAAAAAGCTGTGAAATATTTCTGTGTTAAGATAATTAATCCACGATTAGCTCTGTTAGCTCTGCAAACTGTGACTGGAGCAGAGCTCGCGCGGATATCTGAGGCACTTCAGATCAGCACGCGGGAAATCACATACATCAAGAGTTCCCACCCCCTTCTGAGGGAAAACTGTGGGATAGCAAGAAATATATTTACATTCTTATTAAAAAAACAAAACAACAACAACAACAAAAAAAAAACACCAGAGAAACATTATTCATAAACAGTAATACTGTGAGCGTGTCTAACGACAAAACCTGCTTAGTTCTGAGTGGAAGCGATTTCATGAGAAATAAGATACAGCTGTACTTACTCCTTTACTGTCCCAAATGATTTGTGGAAGAAAAATCCATCAACTGTTAAACCGCGCTTTCCGCCATTTTACTTCATATAATCAACAGAGAACATGTGATTAAAGTGTGCTGGTGTTTAATTTACAGTTGTTTTTGTTTGTTTGTTTGTTTGTTTGTTTGTTTTTTAATGTGGGAACAACATTTGTCTGTATTACAGTTCTCAGCATCAATATCATGGAAATCTGATTAAAGCAGGTTTTCAATATTTATGTCCTGAGCGCTTAATGTAACTCACTGCCTTTAGGTGGACAAATATGGAGTAAGAATCATGACAATTTTTTAAATTTAAATACAAAAATCTGAACTCGAATGTTATTATTTTGAATTTGTATCATACCATCTCAAATTTAGTTCTGAACTGAAACTGAATTTGTGCTTTATCTAAAATCTGAAATGAAATTCCACATGTCGGAATGCATAAGTATGCATATCATTTAATTTCTAAAAAGCATTCAGTCTTTCTATTAGTTCACTTTTTTTAAAGTCACTTTCAACATAACATCCAGGTAACAGCCAAAGTTTTGTATTGTATTTATTTAATTTTCTTTTATAATAGGTATCAAATTGAAGGGGAAAAAAAAAACCTACATGGCGTATGTTAGCAAGTTGTCAGAACACCACGATCTGCCAAAAGAGCTTCACTATTGGGTGACTTGGCAAAAAATCTACAAACCTGTGGATCTGTACTGTAGCAATGAAGACCTGTTTTTCCATAAGACATTCGGTGTGTATATAATTTATTTTAGTAACCACACCACTGCTAACCCAGCAATGTTCACTCTTGTAATTTGTTGGTCACTGCTGACAATTAACATATCTGATATCATGTTATGGTATTGGCTTATTATGGACACCATTGGGCACAAGGCTGGAATACATTCCTGGACATGGTGAGAAGATGTTCAGCTCCACACAGACAGTAATCTGGGGTCAGGATCAAACCCTGGACTCTGGAGCTGTGAGGAGACAACAATACTTGCTGCACCACCATGTTGCCCAAATATTAAGAACTGCCTCTGCAGGATATTCACATGACTTAAATTACACACAACTCGACGCCATTCAACTAATTATGTCATTTAGACTGAAATAGAAACTAATTTAGGGGTTGAATATTTATACAATCACAAATTTATACAATTAGAACCTTTATATTTTTATTTGTAAATAATTTTGCAAACTATATTGATTTTCCTTCCACTTCAATATTATTTCCTGTTTTGTGTAGATTCATGACATAAAATCCCAGTCCAAGGTCCATTTAATTTCTCAACTGTAATACTACACAATGTGGAAAGGTTCAGGTGGGATGAATACTTATGCACTGCTCTGGATTGTAATGTGTTGGTTTTTAAGAAAGAAACGGAACTCTCATTTTCACTGAAAACCTTTACTTGTGATTTTTACGTGATCACATCCAGACTACCACAAGGTAAAAAAAAACATACAGAAAAAGACAACAAAAAAGCACATGTATAGAGAACGTCCCAGTGTACATTTTACAGAACACAAAAATCCTTAAATAAGGTATTGCTTCATTTTAGCTGCATATACAAGATTAATACTTAACAACTGAACTAAACTATATATACAAGCTTACCTGAAATCATTATGATAAGAGTGTTTTCCAACAATAATGAAACAGTATTAAAACAATGTACTTATTTTGCTTGTAAAACATTGATGTAATTAATGTAATGTATGCAAAATGTCACAGACATTACAGCTCTGAACAATGAGTTTGTAGTTTTAACTTGTGAAGAACACAACAAAGTATTGCTAACTTTGTTTTTTTAACAGTTAAATAAAAAGCTACAGGATGTTATATGTAAACCCTGTTTACATATAACTGAAGCATTCTCGTAGCTGAAGCATTCTTGTAAACACTGTGACCTAATATTTGCCTTTTTACTTAGATGATAAAACCAGTCAAACCAGTTTGAGTAAATCTCAGCAGTTTCGATTTGTGACAAGACGAACATAAAGCGTGAAGAACACAGTAAGTATGTAGAGCTATAATACAAGACAATTTAATTAAGTACCTGATAATCTGATAATGTAAAGTATCTGATTTTATAATATTATATTTAAATATTTAACATCCTTGATTATTTTCTCTCTCTCTCTCTCTCTCTCTCTCTCTCTCTCTCTCTTTCTCTCACGCTCTGTATGTATGTATGTATGTATGTGTGTGTGTGTGTGTGTGTGTGTGTACAGGTTTGATGAGCTCCAAAATGAGTGTCTCTGAAAATCAGGACACGGAGAAAGACGAGATGTGAGAAAAGAAAAATATAAATACTGACATACAGTCCTATCCGAAACTATTGGAACGGCAAGGTCATTTTAGTTGTTTGTGCACTACCGAAGTCATCTGGGTTTGAGGTCAAACTCAGATTTATTTAAAGAATGTGACACTGAGGAATCAAGGAATCTCATGTGACATAACAAGACCAAAACAGTCCTTCTTTTCATAAACACCTTTTCATGTAATGTAATTCTTCATTGAGAATCCAGCGTGAATTAGGATGCAAGTGTGACATTTTAACTCCAGCACAAACCCGGCCTGATAAAGGTTCTGATCTGGACCAAGAATTAAATTAGAATATGTGTTCTGAATTAATATTCCAGAGCTAGTATATGCTTTTCCACTAAGGGGCAGATTGAAGAACTCAGGGCCATAAACTCTGACTTGTAAATTACTGACAAAATGTGCTGTGGTATGATATGTAATTAAGTAATTCTTCATTAGCAAGCTGAAAAATTTAATGCTTTAACCAAGTCTCTTTCCCAAAGAACTAATTTATGGGATTTATGCATAAATTAAGTGTAATGTGTCCTGTTAAAATGAGTGCAACAACCTACTTTATAATGAAATAATAATAAATACAATTCTCCATCAACTATTTTGCCCCGTACTCAGAAAAGTCTCAAGGGAACCCAACCGTATTTCACTGAAGAGTGAACAGTCAATGAGCTTTCCATTGTTCTTCAGAGATGAAGACTGTTCTACTGAACTGAGGTCAGTATAGTTATTATATTTGAGGGCATTGTTCCACACTCAACTTATTATGATATAATTTTTTAGCTGAAAAATTAAGCTGACCAAAGGAAATAAAAAAATTAATCCAGTGTGCATTTAATTTCAACTGCCTGTGAAGAGAAATAAGGAAATAACACATAACTTATAACATGCACGCTAATTAATTCACTTATTAACATCTGTTATTCATCTCTAAAAATATCAGGAAATTCTAAAATGCATTACAATGATTTTACTGCCTTAACCCAAAATAACGGTTGTGACTCTCCCCACTGAATTATCACAATAATTTAAGAATCTAATATTGCTAAATGTCTGTATATAGTTGCATATTTATTCAATTAAACTCAGTGTTTTGTTTATCCACAGTACACAAAAGAACACTGAGAATTTACAAATCACCTGCAAAATGCTGGATTTAATATTCAAGGTGTGTATATTTTTGAAAAATATACTGTATATATTTTACATACATGTCAACTAAATTATACACCATAATAAAGGGCTGTATTTCATTCTACTTGCTGTTTTAATTATTGACATTTTAGGTTTGTAATAGGAGTTTTCTAGTTAATCACA
This sequence comes from Stegophilus panzeri, assembly GCA_024331685.1. NCBI lineage: Eukaryota > Metazoa > Chordata > Actinopteri > Siluriformes > Trichomycteridae > Stegophilus > Stegophilus panzeri. Next base: position 9,076,220 of record JANDJT010000050.1, read on the forward strand.
CAGAATAAAATTTTTATGGACATTTTATGGACATTCAAATTCTGAAGAATTTATTCTGTAGAATCTTAGAATGTTTTACTTTATATTTTCTTAATGAGGATCTTGAGCACAAAGTCATCACTCTATTGAAGAATGAATTAAAAAGGTTTAAGAAGCTCCTGATCCCAGATTACCCAGCATGCACTGAGAGGGAAGTGGAGGAAGAGGAGGTTCATCACAGTGTCAGGGAGGGAGCGCTGAATATCACCCTGCACGTTCTGAAGAACATGAACCACGCAGATCTTGCTAACACACTGCAGAACAGTAAGGAAACTGATTCCTGCCATTATTCTCATGCTGTAATGTTTCTCCTGGACCCCAGGTGAAAGTAAAACCTACACAGTGCTGACAGGACATAAATAAAGTGCAGCAGGAATAAGAAAAATGCAGGGAGTGGGTATGGGAAACAGTTGGGGTGAGTACCCAGAGGGGCAGTAGAGGGTAGTAGGGTGTAGGGTGTTACTTGGAACAGAGGGTGATGTGTGTAGAGAGGGACAGCACAGTGTTCAAGTGCAGAAGTTGTTACCCAGTATGGAATTCCTTGAGCAGATGTTTATATGATAAAAACACATTTTTCTGTTCTGTTAGAGGTGGGGCTGCCCTCTGTGTATCAGGACAAACTCAAATCCAAACTTGTTGAGAAATGTAAAAGAATTCATGAAGGAATCTCACAGCATGGAAGCTCAGCACTTCTGAATGAGATCTACACAGAGCTCTACATCACAGAGGGTTGG
>JANDJT010000050.1:9097673-9119882 GCA_024331685.1 Stegophilus panzeri
CACAGCGCCCCACCCTCACCCACCCACACTGCGCATCAGACACACCTCTCATCACCCCCAGTGCACACACCCAACACACCTCGCACCCGCAAGATACCCCCACCTCTGCACCTCAACATGGGTGGGGCAAACAAAGTAAGGGCAACACACACACACACACACACGCTTCCACTTTTAAAAGTGACCGAAGTTTTTTTGTTTTTCCCGATAGCTCCGTGCTACACGCTCCCAGCCTACCTCTCCCAGCCCCACCGTGACTCAAGATGGTTCGTTCCACCCGTCGCTTCTGCCGATTCAGACCCCCTCAGCGCTCGCTCTGGCTCAGTCCATGTTTGGAGTGGGCGGAGCCTTCGGGCTGGTCAGTGATGAAAGGTAAAGCTCATTACTCAGTGTATCATTTCATATCCAGTGACCATGAACTCACATGATTAACCAGAGGAAATCCAGCCAATCACACGCCCTCATAGGAGAACAAGAGCCTCTTTTAGCCTGCCCCCCAGTACCATTAGTTCCTCTAGTTCCAAAACAAAGTTCCAGTTTACTGTTGCTGAAGGTTCTCCTACACTCTGCAGTTACACTATTAATAGAACTCTGTGCAGCCCGGTCTGTGACAGGGTCTACAGTTAGTTCCTCTGGGAACCAGTGAAGGTTCTGTGTAGAACCCAACAACAGAAATGTAGGACTGTATTAAGAACTCTCGAGGAACCATTCTGTTCCTTAGAGAGAGTTCTATCCCAAACCTTAGAACCTGATCACAAATCTTCAAGTCATGATCTATGCACACAACATAGTGCTCATTTGTTTTGGCACCTCTTATAGCTAAACAATGTCACTGTGAGACGACATGAGGGTTCGAGTACAGTGAGTAAATCGTCTCCCTCACAGACAGAGCCAAAATTATTGGCACCCCCACACTTCATACTTGATGAACCTTCCTGTCTCTCTCTCTATGGTCTGTATTTACAATCTCGAACGCATATAGCACAACATTTTAAATAAATAGTTATTACTGTTATTAGTGTGTGTACAGTCACTCACACACACGCACACACACTCAAACAGACAGGCCATTAGTGTAAGGCCACACCCTGGAGTGTTTCAGACTCCACCGCACATGTGCAGACATCAACCTGTTACACCAGTGTGAGCTTTACACTCACCTGTGTGTGTGAGTGAGTGAGTGAGTCAGAGAGCAAGAGCGGGGGGTGGTAGGTATTTGGCCAGACTGTGTGACAGGCGTCAGACTGGTGTGAAGCTCTAATGGCCACCAGCAGTGTGACCTAAATATAGACAAGTTCTAACAGCACAGAGAGAGAGAGAGTTTGGCACAGTCAGTAATAACTCAGTGTACAGAGAACAGACTTGTCTGTAACTTCAAACATAACACCATCTTGTGTGCTCTCTCTCTCTCTCTCTCTCTCTCACACTCACACACACTATCATCCAGAATACACACATTCACATGTAGAAATGGAAGGCACTATTTCGAGCTCACTGCAGTGATGTATGAGATTTTTGTGCAGGAAATAAGCGAGTGTGTGTGTGTGTGTGGTGTAGAGGGAACATGTAGTAACGCCGCTAATTCACACTAGCTGTATCTAGAAAATTTAACAATACCTTCTGACCAATCAGATTCCAGAATTGATCAGGTACCGATGTGACGGGACCGAGATCAGGTGTGAGATTATATTCTGTTTTTAAAAAAGAAAAGAACAGGAAAAAACTATGCAGTTGTTTTTACAGTTATTGCAGCCAATCAGTAAGACGACCACTGGTGTTTTTGCTTTCAGACCACGGTGAGTGCGAGTTTGAGTGTGTGGATTATACTGTTATATTGGAGTTGGTGGAATAGAGGCTGTATTCATAAGGAAAGAGGGAGGAGAGTGTGTGTGTGTGTGTGTGTGTGTGTGTGTGTGTGTGTGTGTGTGAGAGAGAGAGAGAGAGAGTGTGTGTGTAAAGATGGCAGTGTTTTGTTTTTTTTTTTTTTTTATAGTCTTCACCTCTTTATATAAAAGTGATGTAATGTATCACGACTACAGACACCACTCGATTGACAGAATTATGGGTGGGGCTTAGACATGGCCAAATTAAAGGACTATTGTAACTCTCCTTGTGTGTGTGTGTGTGTGTGTGGGCAGTGGAATGCTAGGAGACTCATACGTATTGCACGTGGAGCTGCCTCTACTGATTGGTGGAGATGGAGAGTGGGAGGAGAATGGAATGAAAGAGTGCCAGTGTTGGCCTATCACAGTTGAGGCCTGTTGAGATTGTGTGTGTGTGTGTGTGTGTGTGTGATTACTATAATGTCCTTGCAGTAGCACATGGAGAAAGGGAGACAGGGATGCGTGTCGGAGTTTATTAGGGATTAGGGGATTATGTGAGGATTACCGGAGCGTGCGGAGCGGAAGTGCAGTGGGAATGGTGGGATTAAAGTCACGGTGTGGGTTTATGGGAGTCTGAGGAGGAACGAAGGTCTTGTGATGAAGATTTACGGCACGCTGATCTCTGCAATCAGTTGAAGCTTAAAGAGAAGGAGGAGGAACGAGCACAAGTCCAGAGTTTTGGAATAAATGATGATGTAATGAATTTCTGGTCCAGGATCCGGATGACAGAGTGTGTTTGTCCGGCACTCGTTTGATGACGACATCTCATTTTTCCAGAACCTTCAGCAGGACAGGAGCTGAACACCTCAACGCACAATTTTGGATTTTCCTCTCTCTCACTCTCTCTTTCTCACTCTCTCTGCTCGGATTGTGATTTTGTCCCTCGTTTCCGCTCGTCTTACACCACACAACATAGCGACTCAGGAGATTGTAATAGCTCTCTGAACTTCCTGTTGATGTAACTTCCTGTTGCCTGTGTGTGAGACTCTGCTGTTTCCTGTCATGTTTGGTAGTGTTAGAAAGATGGTGTCCGCATTTGAGACAAGAAAACAGCCCCGTCCTCCTCCTCCGACCCACTCTTCTCCCTCTTCCTCCATCCAAAACCCCTCCCCCAAACAGAGCCCACCCCCTTCCACCACACCTACTCCAGTTATAAAAACACTCCCCTGTCTGTCCACCACACCTGAGCCCCACCCCTCTCACACCTCAGGACACACCCCCTCCACTCGCCCAATTTTGGATCCTGTAATGAGTGAGACTTGCCATGATGGAGAAAGAGAGAGGCAGGATGTTGTGTTGAGAGGAGGTGGAGAAGGGCGGAGAATTCCACGTGTCAGGCTGCGTGATTCCTGGCCAATGGGAAAGCTGAACTGCTTCGAAAGGAACTTCCTCTCATTCGTCACAGTAGAAACCAAAGAACCAATCAGCTGTGGCAAATGTCCTCCTGAATTTGACAGAAGCAGACTGAGACCCATACGCTGCAAATCCACCTCCGCCGCCGGGCTCAACGCCACCTCCTCCGCCGCCGGGCTCAATGCCAACTCCATTACAAGACCTAAATCCACCATAGGGACTAACGTTAGCTCTGCTGTAAGCACTACTGCTAGTGTCACTAGAGGAGCTTACAGTCGTTTCACTACAGAGACCAGCTCCAGGTTGACCACAGGGGCTAGTGCTAATGCTAACTCGAACAATGAGCTGCTTTTGTCTCTTGGACGGCGAGGTCCGGTTCTTGTTGGTGACGCTAATAAAAGTGCGTTTGAACCTCCTGGAGTTCCTGTGTATCCGAAACAGCTAGTTCTGGGTTCCACTACTGTAACCCAGAGTGGAGGGAGGGGCCAGGGGAAGGGGTGGGAATTCCAACCCCAATTAGGGCTCCGTCCCTCTGACTCCACCTTTTTCTCCCTGCTGCTGCTCTCACGCAGGTAAACAGAACGATGTTCTCAGGGTTACTAAAGGTCATTAGCATTTTCACCCTGTGGTACAGATTCAAAAACAGGTGTGTGTGTGTGTGTGTGTGTGTGTGTGAGTGAGTGAGAGAGAGAGAGAGAGAGAGTGTGTGTGTGTGAGTGTGCGCGCGCGCGCGCGTGAGAGAGATTGATTTTCTATCAGGAATAAACACCATTAATGTGAACCAAGTTCTGCCTACTACATTTCAGAACGATAACATCCTTGTCACACACAGCACTGATCTGTAATCTGTGTATATTACTGTGTGTGTGTGCTTGTTTTGTATCACATTGAGCAGAAAGATTCAGGTTTTTATTTGTAATATTATTCTTGGAAACAATAATGGCATTATGTGGCTTTATTTTTTCAGAGGAGTGTGTAATGGTTTTAAAAAGTGTGTGTGTGTGTGTGTGTGTGTGTGTGTGTGTGTGTGTGTGTAACTCTTCCTGTAGTGGCTCCAGTAACAGCATGATTGCCATAGACAACAAGATTGAGCAAGCCATGGTGAGTAAGACTATGTGTGTGTGTGTCTGTGCATGCATGTGTAACAGTAAAACCTCAGGAGGAGTAACAATATGGTGCATTCAGATGAAAGTCATATGACTTAACAAGATAATCCTGTGAGAACACGGTTGCTAGGCAATAAATATTTAACTCAGCTCCGCCCCTCTGTCCTCATCCTATTGGCTAAAACCACACATACACCAATCAGCCATAACATTAAAACCACCTGCCTAATATTGTGTAGGTCCCCCTCTCATTGTACCGCCAAAACATCTCTGACCCGTCGAGGCATGGACTCCATGAGACCTCTGAAGGTGTGCTGTGGTATCTGACACCGAGACGTTAGCAGCTTTAAGTCCTGTAAGTTGCAAGGTGGGTGTCCGTGGATTGGACTTGTTTGTCCGGCACATCCCACAGACGCTCGATCGGACTGAGATCTGGGGAATTTGGAGGCCGAGACAACACCTTCAACTATTTGTTCAGGAACAGTTTGAGGAACATGACAATGTTTGCAGTGTGTCAGAGAGCATTATCCTGCTGAAAGAGGACAGTGATATTAGGGAACACCGTTACCATGAAGAGGTGTACTTGGCCTGCAGCAGTGTTTAGGTAGGTGGTACGTGTCAAAGTAACATCCACATGAATGCAGGACCCAAGGTTTCCCAGCAGAACATTGTCCAGAGCATCACACTACCTCCGCCAGCTCTCCTCCTTCCTGGTGCCAGCTCTTCCCCAGGTAAGCGACACACACACACACACACACACACACACATACACACACATACACACACCTGGCCTCCACATGATGTAAAAGAAAACCTGATTCATCAGACCAGGCCACCTTCTTCCACTGCTCCATGGTCCAGTTTGGATGTTCACGTGTCCATTGTAGGAGTTTCGGTGGTGTACAGGGGGTCAGCATGGACACACTGACCGCTCTGCTCCTACACAGCAAGCTGTGATGCTCTGTGTTCTGACTCCTTTATATCAGTCAAATTGTCATATTGTCAAAGTCGCTCAGAGCCTTACACTTGTCCATTTTTTCTGCTTCCAACACGTCAACTTCGAAAACTGGCTGTTCAGTTGCTGACTAATATACCACCCCCCCGACAGGTGCCATGGTAACGAGATCATCAACATTATTCACTTCACCGGTCAGTGGTTTAAATGTTATGGCTGATCACATTAACGGTGTTTTGCAGAGAGGAAATGAGGACATCAACACTTCCCTCAGATTTGTTTGTAAATTATGGAGAAATTATGGCATAAATTATGGGGTGTGTGTGTGTGTGTGTGTGCGCGCGGGCAGGACCTGGTGAAGGCCCACCTGATGCTGGCGGTGAGAGAGGAGGTGGAGGTTCTGAGGGAGCAGATAAAGGAGCTAGCAGAGAGAAATGCTCAGCTCGAGAGAGAGAACTACATCCTCCGAACTCTCAGGGAGAACCAGTGACGCGCCCACACCCCAGTTCATCATGGGAAATGGAGTGTTCAGCATCATGGGAAATGATGATGAATCTGAATCCGGTCGGATCTGAAATCCGGTGGTCAGGAAGATCACAGGGTTTATGAGATGATAGACAGACAGAGGAGACGGGCAGAAGGGTGAAGGAAAGAACTATCCAGTAGATAAATAGATTTGATGATTGAAAGAATTTAACAACAGACAAAAAAATATATAAAAGGGTTTAGATTGTGGATGCAAAAGGATATGACACACACACACACACAGAGTTCTTGTAAACAGATTGAAGCTAATTCATTAACAGTTAATATTAGTGACGCTGAATTCTGTATGTTTATTTGTGGGGTGTGTGTGTGTGTGTGTGTGAGAGAGAGAGAGAGAGAGAGAGTGAGTGTGTATGAGGTGAACATTCAGCTTTGTTATAACAATGTTGCTGTGGTGGTTACCGTGGCAATTCCATGGTTCACCATGGCTGTATGAGGAGGAGGATGATGTGTGTTTAACCCTTTGAGTGTGATTTATAGGTGTGGGGGTGTCTGGGTGTGATGTGCTTAACGGACAGGTTACTGTATGAACACGACTGTAATGTCTGATGTAATAAATAATCTCACTGCTCATTTAATGATATTAAATTTTCTCTTGAAAAGCCTTTGATGAGCCACGTGACTGTTCCACATTTACATTTCATTTATAGAGATCGACTGATTGATTTTTTTTTTTTTTATTATTATTACCGATATTAGTGTGTTTATGCGCCCGATAACCGATACGTAGAACCAATATTTATTTATTGCTTAACTTCTGTTTTTGACACAATAATAATAATAATAATAATAATAATAATAATAATAATAATACCACTGAACTAAACAAACCCTTTTATTTATAACTATTTTAAATTTCACTTCCTCCTCGCATACAAAATAACACAACTCTTTTTAAAACAGGAGTCTGAAAGTGTAAAAAATAAAGTGCATTGTTACTGAAGTGTCTTTTCTTTAAATAAAAGCATTGATTACGTGACTGAGTTCGTCTCTTAATTTCTTAGTGCCAAACTGCTTAAGATATCAAGTGTTTATGTAACATCTCATTTGTGCATTAATGGCCTTTATGTTAAATACAGTTTATTAATTAAAGCAAAGCAAGTGTACTTTACCTGTGCACACCGTTGTTGATGCGTCTTTCCTCAGATTTAGTGCTGCAATCGTGGTCCTGTGCGCAATTCTCAAAACCGCCACTAGAAGACGCCATTTATTGGCGGATCCGATATTACAAAACCGATATCTGCTTATGGAAAAATGCTTAAATATCGCGAAAAATACCAGTAGAATCGATTATCGGTCAATCTCAAAATTTTAGGAACTTTATCATCATCTACGTCACTTCCATGAATGTTTGGGAGGCGGGGTCTAAAGAGACGGAGTCTGGGAACCAACATGATACCAAAAAGCGCTTTTCCAGCATGACTTACAGAAGTGTTTTAAAGTCTCAATTAATAAATACATCCTGATACTGGGACACAGACTCGGAATACAACTCTAACATCACCAGTCTAAAAACTCTGTCTAAAAAGATTTTTTAAATAAAGTGCTTATTTAGTAACATTGTTCATGTTAGCAAGTGACAAAGTGTCAGGCAGATGTTCAGTTTTAATGCAAGCAACATGTGAATTAAGATTTTCTCTGCAAATTAAACACTGTAAAGCTGAAAAGCAACAAATTCAAACCACTGGCTCGAATGATTCCTCAGATGGAACAAGTGTCCCAAATGATGTATTTTACATTAGTAGGGTTGCACGGTGTACCAATACTCCGGTAGTATTGCGATACTAAAGCTTCAAAATACCAGCGATGACACTTTAAACAGTAGTATCGTCAATACCCCGACACTTCATTTAATCCAAATTCTTTCCTGTTTGAGAGTAAACGAGCTAACGTTTTGCTAACCGCTGTGTAGAAATACTAAAATTAGCTGTGTTTGATGATAAGCAAGCTAACGTTCCCAATTTTATGATTTTTTTCAGAGTTCATTTCCAAATTCAGGTATTTATTCCTAACGTTGTATTCGTTCTTACTTCTCGGAGGACAATTTCCAGTCACATGATTTTGTTGCTCTAGAGAACAACAGATGAAATATGAAGTAGATGAAATATGAGTTACTTGATAATTGTGTGATTGTTCTTGAGTTTTTCCAACAGGCAGTTATTCATTCTCATCAATAAAGTATTCAGAGGAAAATTCAGTTTGTCTGTTTTCATTTATATCAATGTATTTGTGTAAATTTGGTTCATTTTATAGATTTAAATTATGAATGAACACAATATTGCGTGGTATCGTGATACTACAGCTGGTACAGTATCGTAAGATATGTATATACACACTTACACTGTCCACTCTACTGTCATACTGTAATATGAAGTTTAGTAAGGTAATATCGCCTCAAATGGAACACTAGCGGTTTTTTACTAACCGTTTCCCAGTCAATGGCACGATGTCATATGTACGTAATACAACACCGCTAGCTTTAGCAGAAAACCCAGAGTCAATGACAATGACTTTATTCGTTTTACAGTTTATGTCAGCTTTACCTTTTATACCCTGATTCTGAGCAAATTTGTGCCAGCATCAGCACCTGGTAGCCCCGCCCCTCTTTCGCTACATAAGCAAAGCTGTGATCGTTGAGTACATGAAGTGGCCAACATTCCACATGTTCTTTTGTTTTTTTTGGTTGATTAAGTGCCTCATCCCAGTACTTGAAATGCACTTCTTCTTGTTGGAATTTTCAGTGTAAACACACTACTCACTATTTACACTACAAAATGGCTAGAGTATAAGTATGTGATTTGGAACGCACCTCAATCCCATGGTGCATGTGGTCCGAGGTTTCTTCATTTCCCCCCTCACATCTTTACTTACTCCATGCAGTTATTCCCATTTACACAAAACTGTAAGAAAGTATAAAATATACAATAAATAAAAAGTTTACTATTTGTAGAAACAGCTACAGTCATTAGAAAGGTTTTGTTTAATGTGACCATATACACCCGAGTACACCTGGGTGGCACCACGACTCCAGAAGTGATGGCAAACATCTGAAGCCACAGAAACAAATGGTGTGGGTGCATTTTTGTCACCTGAAACCTGAACCGTTGGTGTTTTTAATTCCCACAAATAATTCTCCCCCGAGGTGCAAGCACATCTCTGACTATGGATGCTGCTTTGGTTCGACCATGACTTTTTTTTTTTTCTATCTCAGAATCTTACCAGAAAATTGACCAGAACTAGTTCGCCACCACAGTCTTCTGATGAACCCTCGACCTTCTGATCAGTAACCAGTGACATTTCTCCTGTGTGACTCACATGTGATGGTCTCACCCATGAATACGTTGCTGCCCACTCTTTATTAAAACTACATTTTCTTTTCTTCACGTTCATGTTTTTCTTCAAAATCCGACTACGATAATTTACATATGTAGTTGGCGAAGAATTTCTAGGGCGTGACCTCAGGTGTGCCCAGTTTGAGTGAAAGCCGGCACTTTGTTTGGCCCCGCCCCCTGGGGACGACTGTTTCAGTTTATAACTTACCGAAATATTATCGTAGAAACACGAGAAAAACTTTTACTAAAACCTTAGTCTGTTCAGATTGTGCGGAACAAATGACTAAAACACCGCGCTTTACAACACAACGCAGAACGTCTGGTCTCATTAGCGCTGTGTTTCTCCGGTGTAATTCCACACGGCACCATTAGGTGGTGCTTTAGGATCCGGTGTAGATTTTACGTATTTTCACTTTTATTTTCTATCTTTGTTTTTCTGCGAGTAAGGTTTAACCTGCACCAGTTGTGTTGTTTACGTTCAAATATGGTGTGTTAATATGTAAATACCCATATTCATTAGAATAAAAATATTTAAATGAGAAAATAATCAAACGCAGACTATAAGGTTGTGCTGTGATCTGCGCATGCGCAGAAGCTTTCTGCTGAACCCGGAAGTGAAGTGAAGTGAATTGAAGTGTGTTGTGTCTTGTGTTGCGGAGGGAGTTTTGAACAACGGTTTTAATTTTCTTTACACCAGACTTCATCTTTACTAACCCAAGTTTAATATCACAGCACAGTGTTTATTCACTGCTTTATTCACTGGAGGTAAGTTAAGGTTAATAACATTAAATGGTTATAAAGCGGATTTAAGCTGAACGTTAGTGACCTTAACTACACAATAACAAATGTGTTTAATTAAAGTGTTTACTGCGTTTCCGGTATTCGCTGTTTACTGTTTCATTACCTTACACTGTGTAGATTATTTATGGGTTTAATCATAGACAGGAGAATATGTTTTATTCAGTTATTGTGTTTAATTAACACTGTTAATGTGCTGGGAACCGAGTCATTTTAAATGATTCTTTCAAGTGTACTGACTGTACCGGATCTAAAAGATTCGGTTCAAATAGATTCAATTCAGCTATTCTTACACACATCCTTTATTTTATCACTTAAACTGAGCTGAATTAATCATCTTTACAAAGGAACAGTAAGACACTGAACAGAAAAGAGCAATAAATCAGTGGTGTGTGTTAAAGTTGTGAGATAATGAGGTGAGATGTGATATTATTATTATTATTATTATTATTATTATTATTATTACTATGTTTAATTTATATAAATGTGATAGAGGATAATAAAATGTATAGGATTAATGTCTCTGACTGAATGTGCAGCAAAACAAATGAAGTTTGTTTTTGCTGTTTTTCAGGTTTATTCAAAAACAGATAATTTTTTTTTTCCTCATTAATGTTGACTGAGACAAGCTTACAAACTGTATGTGTGTGTCAGGTGACAAATATGGACAGTGCGCTGATGCAAATGATCCCACCCCCGCTCCCTCTAAGCCCTGCCCCTGCCCCACCCCAGTGTCCTGAACTGGACCTGTCCCTCACTCTGACCCCAGAGAGACCAGGACACTCAGCAGGAGCTCTGAAGAGAGGAAACACCCGGACACGCCCACGGCAGGTCAGAGGGCATTGTCATGGAAACACTGAAACAAACCATTGTAATGAAATGTGTATATTTATTTAAAGTGATGATGATGATGATGATGATGTTAAGGTGCGTTTTGCTGTGAGTCCTGACTTCTCCTCTGACCATCCTCCTGTTACCATGGCGATTACACAACACTACAGTAACCAATCAGCAGCTGAGAAACGAAAGGAAAACAGGAAAGGAAAACAAGGTGACACACACACACACAAAAGTGTGTGTAAAAACCACAAAAACAATCCACAATTTAAAGTCAAAACTCTGTGTGTGTGTGTGTGTGTGTGTTATATATAAAAAATGTATTACAGTGCTGTTCTGTATAAAAGATCCACACACAGGGGAACAAGGGGGCGTGTCTGCTCAGAGTGATGGACAGCTGACAGAAGGGGTGTGGCTAAACACTACACTAGCCCTGAAGGCGGAGCTACAGCAGCTGGAGGAGGCGGAGTTTAACTCCCAGAAGGCCGTGCAGGACAGACTGCAGAACTCAACTACTGTACAAGAGTGTGTCAGAACCCGAGCGGCTGAGGGTAACACACACACACACACACACACACACACACACACACACACTTATATACAGGCTGTATGTAATCTCACTCACTCTCTCTCTCTCTCTCTCTCTCTCTCTCTCCCTCCCCCAGGTCTGAACTTTCCGCGCTCTCACCATCTCTATCGTGCTCTCGTCAGCGTCAGTCTGTCACATGATGAGCTCATCGCTGAGGCCTTGCGTGACAGGCCAGCTTTAGCCCCGCCCACAGCCAGCCACCACACAAAGGTGTGCGCAAATGGCATATTTCCATATTTAATAATATTCTGATCACTTTATATTAGTTATGTTACCTGATTATTTATTGCATTAGTTACATTAGACAACCGTAAACATCAGCTTTCACACAGCAGTGCTACTAACATGTTCATGAATTAACAACAACCATTAACGACTGATTAATGAATAATTAACACACCTGTTAGTGTGTTTTATCAAAATAACAATGTTTTGAGTATTTTATTTCAGCTCTGATTAAAATGGTGTGTGTGTGTGTGTGTGTGTGTGTTAGTCCCACTCTCCACCAGTAGAGGGCCCTGACCTGCTTTTCTTCTACGACCCTCACTGTGTTGTCAGGGAGACGCCCCTGTTGCCAGGCAACCACATCCCTTTACCCCATCTACTCCTGGCCCCTAGACCTGCTCACACAACCTTTCACCTACTTCAGAGACATCGACAGTGGGAGGCATGAGCTCAGCTAACATGTCACTTCCTGTGGGCGGAGTCTAATTTATGTACTGTGTGTGTTAAGTGTACAGTGTGTATAACTTCAGTAATTAATAAATGTTTATGTGGAGATGTGGCTTTTGGGTGTCCTTGTTCATGTCAACACCAGGGGTGCCAATATTTACTTATGATTTCTGACCTGTTGCTATGGTGATACAGGAGACACCTGAAAACAACACTTTTCTGCTTTTCAGTGTGTTTGATTTCAAGAACATTTTATACACACACACACTGGGATAGCAGATGTTACTGCTACTGATTCACTCATTAATCCAGTCAGTCAATTACAGGAGGTGTGTGTGTGTGTGTGGCCCATAGTGAGGACCAAATGTCCTGATAATTATAGAAATTCCTGACAGTTTTGACCTGGTGGCAACTTTTTGGACTTTTTTTTAGTTCTCATTAGAGGTTTCCCTGCACGCGCGCGCACACACACACACACACACACACACACACACACAGAGGCCTCCAGGTCTGTATGACTCTCAACACACTAAAGTGCCGAAATGAACACACATTATATGCTTGGTTCTGTTGTTTAGTGTGTGTGTGTGTGTGTGTGTGTGTGTGTGTTTTCTCTGTACAGGGAGATTGAGCCGTTTGATCTCTTCCTCCTGTCCGGTGCACAGCAGGAGAGAGAGACACAGAGAGAGAGAGAGAGAGAGAGGATGGACAGCGGGAGGAAGGGAAGGACACTCTGAGTGAACATTTTGATGATGGAGGAACAAACGTACCTTCAGCGCTACGCTGACTCTGCTATTACTGCTCCATAAGAAGGACCTGAGAGTGTGTGCGTGTGTGTGTGTGAGAGAGAGAGAGAGAGAGTGTGTGTGTGTGTGGGAGAGAAGAGAGAGTGTGTGTGTGTGTGTGTGTGTGTGTGTGTGAGAGAGAGAGAGAGATGGATCTAACACAGGATGGTTCTGGTTGGTGTGGTGGTTGTGACAATGAGAACAATTCGAATTATTGGAATTATTTGGATGACTGGACTGGACTGTCTTCAGCCTTCAGCCACTCTGAACTGGTTGCCGTGACGACGCTCTGTGTGCCACTGCTGGTACTCGGCCTGATGGGTAATATTCTAACCATCCTGGTTGTGTGGCTCCGCCCCCAGATGAGAAGCACCACCTACTTTTACCTGAGCAGCATGGCGGTGTCGGATATCATGATGCTGGTGCTGATGCCCCTCGACCTGTACAAGGTATTTACTTACCTGTTTACATGCGCGTGTTTCATCAGTGTTGGGTAACTATGGAAACGAATCGTGTGACCTGATAACTTTAGCTAATGGTAGTGTTTACAGTGAGAAGAGCAGAGCTCCTAACCTGGAACCTTATGGAACGCCACAGGACAGAAATTCTAAAGGTCAAATTAAAATTGCAGCTGGAGGAGGAGAAAACAAACACAGGGAGAGGTCCAATAATAACTAATTTCACAATACAGAGAAGAATATACTCTGATTTTTCTACAACAGTGTTAAGTGTTTAAAAATGTGTAACAGAAACACTGACTGTCCGATCTTTACTCTGTTCCATCTTTACTGTCCGTTCTTTACTCTGTCCAAGTAGCCCTGTGAAATCTTTACTGTAAAATTTTTACTCTGTCTGATCTTTATTCTGTACAAACTTTACTATCACCCATTCTTACTGTCCAATCTTTACTCTATCTGATCTTTACTGTCCAATCTTTACTCTATCTGATCTTTACTGTCCAATCTTTACTCTATCTGATCTTTACTGTCCGATCTTTATTCTTTCTAATCTTTACTCTGTCTGATCTTATTGTGTTTGTCCTGGAAATTGTGTATGGTTCAGCTGAAGAAGCGTAAGACCTTTTATCTGTAACGTTAGTGTTAATGATGTCATCAGCATCGTAAAGTTTTATTTAGAATGTGATTATTAAATTCCTGCATCATTCAAATGAAGAAAAATCACTTACTCATAAAACCTGATGAAAGTCCGAGGGCAGGTGGAGAACCAGCTGATTTACCTGTTAATCTGTTTCTTTATTTACATGTTTATTCACCTGTGTGTGTGTGTGTGTGTGTGTGTGTGTACCTGTAGCTGTGGTGGTACCGTCCCTGGTTTCTAGGTGACACAGTGTGTAAACTCTCTCAGTTTGTGAGCGAGTGCTGCACTTTCTCCTCCATCCTGCACATGACTGCGTTGGGGGCGGAGCGTTATGTGGGCGTGTGTTTCCCGCTCAGAGCCCGCCTCCTGGTGACACGGGGCCGTGTCCGTGTGCTGATTGGTGCGCTTTGGGGCGTGGCTGCCCTGAGTGCGGGCCCCGTGCTGGTGCTGGTAGGGGCGGAGCCTGTAGAAGGTAACCTGACGGAGTGCCGTGTGACTCGGTGGGCAGAGACTTCGGGTCTGATGGTGGCCATGCTGTGGCTCTCTAACCTGTATTTCATCGTCCCGCTGACGACACTCACGCTTCTCTATACACTCATCGCCCGCAGACTGCGCCAACGCAGACACGTCCACCGAGACCACACCCACCGCCAGACCCTGAGGATGATGGGTAAGCACACAAGGGTCAAAGGTCAGGTGATAGTAAACAATAATGACCTTTTATCACAAAAGATTTCTACCTGCAGTATTTATCATATTTACATATTTATGTGTTTAATTACCTGTTTATTTAGTTTGGTTATTTACCTGTTTACGGGTTTAACTGTCCACCAGTTCAGCTCTTTATATACCTTTTAATCATGCTGATTGTCTTATACTGAATAAAAGGAATTAAAGGAAATAATAATAATGTCTCTCTCTCTCTCTCTCTCTCTCTCTGCCCTCCCCACTGTTACCCCCGTGTGGTGTGTAGTGGTGATAGTGTGTGTGTTTGTGGTGTGTTGGTTGCCCTTCCATGTAGCTCGTACGTTGTTCTGTCTGTCTCTGAACTCCAGCGTTCAGGTTTATTTCCTGTCTCAGTACCTGAACCTCGTTTCCTTCGTGCTGTTCTACTGCAGCGCCGCCATCAACCCACTGCTCTACAACATCATGTCCTCCCGTTACCGTGACAACGTCCGCGCCCTACTCCGCCCCCGCACCCGACCCCTGCCGGCCCCCTCCCCTTCCAGCACACACTTCTGACCACTGAGTGTGTGTGTGTGATGTCATCTAAATGGATTCTGGGAAGAATCTGGTGCTTACCAGGAACCGAACCCCCCCCCCAGAGTACACCGCTGTGTGTGTGTGTGTTCTGTCCCCTCTGTGAGGCTCTGTCCCAAATGCTAGTATTTCGGCAGGTAGTGTGTGTTCCTATGGTGTGTGTGTGTGTAATGAGGTAAAGTGTGAAGTGAAAGCGAGCTGGAGGTCACATGGTTTGAAGTGTACGCCATTAATCAGGATAAAATCAGTGCAGAATGATGAGTTGTTTATATAACTTCTCCGTTACTGTTAGAATTCATTCTCACACTATTTTATTATGAAACACTAGCGTATGGGACACACTGTGAGTCAGAAGGGAAGGAGCTGTGACTGAAATACAGATTTATGGATTTTGTTTCCTCCCTCTGTGTGTTTCAGGAGTTTTAATAAAAGCTGTTTGGTTGCCATGGAAATGGATATTGAGGTTTATTGGATAAACAGTATTACTGCAAGCTTGGATATCAAGCACATTATTGTGTGTGTGTGTACAGTAATGACCAGATACAAAATTCTTACACAGAGAACCCATCTGATCAGGACAACGTCTGGGTTTCGTCATGCACATGAAAGACGTGTTCAAACGTCCGAGTCTGAAATCTTACTTTCATTTATTCCCATTAAAACATCAGAGCAAAACATTTTCGAACACATTTTAATGAATAATTATTCATTAGCAAAGCAGCCTGAACACCAATAAAATGAGATTTTCAGTAAAAACAATCCAAAGCGATGACGATGATATTCATAAATAAACTCTTTTTTTGCACACTTTTATCCACTTTATCTCTTAAAGGAACTCATGCAGTAGCTGTAAGTATAATCATGCATATCTGTGAACGGAAAAAACAACAACATTTCAGGTCTAACAAGCAAATATATTCCTGTTAAATATTATATATATTTATCCTCAACAGCTCTTTATAATGTACAATATTTACACATTAATGCATTATATTAACACACGCAGTGCTGAAGTATAACACACACACACGAGAATATGTATTAAATTCATATGCATAACAATCTGCAACACAATTTAAGCTAAACGAGTCTACTCTGTGTGTGTGTAAGAGAGAGAGCCTGCATTAAAGACTTCAAGGCACTGCACAATCAAAAATAATCATAAAAATAAAACGTATGATGTGTGTGTGTTTTCTGGGCTGCTCGAACAGAAATAAAAAGAATCTATACACTGATATCTTAAATAAAAACAGCAAATACATTTCTAAAAGGTTATAACATCGTTTTGAGAAAACAGCAAGGTCAGTAAAATGTATTTCAGCTGAATCAGTTTGTAGTTTTAGATTTCAGCTCGTTCTTAAGTGTTTAATGATTTCGCTGATTAATAACAGCGTGAATGTTTCTCGAGTGTGTGGAGAAGTTCAGGTGTGAGTTAAAGCCGTGGACACACACTGGCAGAAACCAGGAGGTGGTTTGAGGTGAAGAAGCGATACTGGTCCAGTCAGCGTGAAGGTTCTGTTACTCGGTTCAGAAGATGTTTACAGTTGAAGGTGGACTTGTTTAGAGGAGTCGCTCTGAACCTTCAGTAGTTTATCACAAAGTAGAAACTCTCATCTTTAATTTTTATTTAAATACCTTACTACAGATTTTTATCTAAAAATTGAAGTGTAAGTCATTGTATATACTTTTATATTAAGGATGTCTATATTTAAGATTGAATGATGACGGTATAATCGCAACGTTCTCTCGTCCCAGCCCTAAACCCCAGGTTACAGGTGTTACAGCTCACTTCCATCTCCGCTCGAGTTACATCACTCCAGTGATGTTTAAGACGTTATATTTCACCATGTATGAAGTTTACACACCCTTATCCACTTCCCCTATCCACGCAAAAGTGTGCAGTAACTACGTGTGCGTTCGGAGCGAATTTATCAGCAGGAACACGCAACGGCAGCGCGAGCACCAAAGCCAAGCTCATTTCCTGTTTTTCCATGTTGGAGCTAGCACGCTAACTCGCTAGCAAACATTAGATGCGAGTAGTTTTGAAATTTGAAGCTTCTGTTTATGAGGATTAGTCTGCCATTTTGGGGGGAAAAACAGTTATAGGTTGCAGCAATGTCTTCTGGGTAAACTGTTGAGTCGATTCTCATCTAACGCACATCATTCAAGCTGCCATAGCGATGTAAAGAGTCCAGGGGGACACAAGCGAGGGGCTAGTGGACACGAGCGATGGGAAGTGGACACGAGCGAGGGGAGGAGGAGACGATTGAGGGGAAGTGGACCAGTGGAAGTGGAGAAGAGCGAGGGGAAGAGGAGAAGAGCGAGGGGAAGTGGAGAAGAGCGAGGGGAAGTGGACACAAGTGAGGGGAAGTGGACGAGGGGACGAGGTCTAAGACTGAAAATCAGTGGAGTGGGAAAATCTTCACTCACTGAGAAGGTAAACATTGTCATATAAAACATGCTGAGACACCTCAAAGCAGAAATAAATTTATATCCAAGACTAATTTCATTATTCAGAATATATATATATATATATATATGTGTGTGTGTGTGTGTTCGTGTATGTGTGTGTTTATACATATGGATTATTAGAATTATAGAGAGAGAGGTTTTGTATGACACACTGTACACAAGCTGTAACAACGATAACGAAATAAAAAAGTAGAAGGAGTCTGAAGGGGTTCAAGGCAGCTAAACGCTTAGCTAACTCACAGTGCTAGCCCAGAATGTCGCTAGCTAGTGAACTCCGATAACAGCGAGCGTTAGCATGAACAACGAAACCCCACGCAAGTTCCAGGTTCATTCATTATTTTTAAGTGCGAGAGTTAAAGGGCAGGAGACGGAGGATTCGAGATTTTCACTCCTTTACAGGACATGCAGGAAGCAGGAAGTCACATCTCTCAGGTTATTTTACTTAGCCACTGTAAACTTGTAGGGAAAAGTGTGTGTGTGTGTGTGTGTGTGTGTATGTGAGAGAGAGATCAGGTGGTCAGGCCTCTCCGCTCCAGCTCCTTGTTCTGCTTCAGCTCCTTTATCCTGGAAGAGAGAGACAGTGTGTAAGTTCTCCTTCAGTAAATCACAGAGAAATCCTCTTCCCTCGGCTCTGCTCAGCGTTCCTCACAGCTTGGTTCAGTGCTCTGCGTTTTCATGCTCTCTTAGAGGACAAACTTCCTCTCCTCAATCTTCAGTCAGTTTGGCATGGAAATCTCCACTTTCTTAGTTCCTGATATACAGGGAAAGGTTCCTTGAATAAAAGTACAGCCCTGAAACCAACATTAACCTGGTTCCTCTGGTGAAAATGTATCGGAAGTTTGGTCCCTGATTAACTTTAGCAACCTGAAAGATGCTAAGTTTCTTAGATTTATCTACAAATCCAGTCAGACCTTCAGTCAGTGATTTGTGTGCACCTGGTTTCCTGGATAAAGATCTTAGCCACTATTAGCCACTCCAATGAGACATGAACACAGGAGAACCCCAGCAGCTCGTAAAGGACCTGAGCACTGTGCCCAATAGGATTCTCCTGTTAGTGATGTTTCTCCAGGCTTAAAGACCTCAGCTCTGTTTTTAATTCAGTTCTTCTGCCTGTATAAGAGGTGCTCTGGTCTGAGCTACACCCCGACCTCCATCCTCACCCTCCTCCCCTGCAGTTAGTGATGTTCTGTCAGGAGTGTGTGTGTGTTACAGGAGTGTGTGTGTGTTCATTTGGAATGCAACAGTTTTAAACTTATTTCTCTGTGTGTGTGTGTGTGTGTGTGTGTGTGTGTGTGTGTGTATACCTGTGTCTGCAGCGTCTAAAGAAGCGCATGATTTTGCGCGCCGCCTGATCCTGCTTCTTTGTCAGGAATGAGCCTCTGCAGGAACAAACAAAAGTTAAAGGTTTTTTTATCTGATGCTTCAGAACCTTTCAAGGAACTAAAAAGTTCCATTATTAATATGAACTGTACAGTTCCTTCTTGCATTCACATCACACTGCAGGAACCCGGACCGCTATGTAACATAACGTAAAACTTGGTGTAGTGCAAATGTCAGAAAATGTGAAGCCCCGCCCCATAGTTCCTGTTCCTCACAAAAGTACAGGAAGTTACAGCAGGAACTAAAAAGGATCCTATAACTACAGTATGGTCCAAGAACTAAAATCAGTCCTGGATCCTCCTGTGGAAACATACAGAAAGCTCCTGAGTTCTTGAAAATGTTCTAGAAGAGGTTCCTGTGGTGGCATATACACATGTCTACTAAATAAGCAGTGCTTTGTGTGTGTGTGTGTGTGTGTGTGTGTGTGTGTGTGAGAGAGACTGACTCACTTCATCTTGTTGGAGAGCACAGTGCCGGTTCTTCCTCCTTGTTTGATACGTTCGTACTCTTTATAGCTGCGGTAGTACTGCTGGATGAGAACCGCGGCTCTGCGACTCTGCTGGAACTTCTTCTGCTCATAGTAACTGCGGAACTTACTCTGGATCAAAATGGCTGCCTGCGTCATCTTCTTATACAGAGCGTACTGATGATGAGAGAGGCCAGCATGTTACACACACACACACACACACACACACACACACACACACAGTAAATCTCACACACTGGGAAAAGGAGAGGGTCTCTACCAACACACACACTGCATATAAACACCAAGTGAAGACACACACACACACACACCCTGTTTCCACAGCTGGATTAACACACAAGGATTTGTGGAGGGTAAACAAAGCAGTCTGTTTTGTGTGTGTGTGTGTGTGTGTGTGTGTGTGTGTGTGTATGTGAGAGAGAGAGAGAGAGAGAGAGAGAGAGAGAGAGGAGACACCACACTAAAGGAATCACAGCATTAGAGTTTTAATTTTACCTTCAGAGCAATCCATGTTAGCTTGCATGAAAACAGAGAGAGAGAGAGAGAGAGAGAGAGAGAGAGAGAGACAGGAAAAGAGTGACAGGAAAAGAGAGATACAGGTAGAGAGACAAAGGAGAGACCAAGGTAAAATGTGACAGGAGGAGAGAGTGAGACAGAAGTGTGAAAGATATTAGTGACTGTTAGTCAGTACATAAATAAATGACAAACACACACAGTAACTGTTTCTCCTGTAGGGGGCGACACACTGACCTGATGTGTATTATACGTTGATCAAAAGTGTGTGTGTGTGTACCTGTTTGTACTTCCTGTAGCATCGTTGGATCACTGCAGCCGCCATATCCTGCTGCTCCTTCAGTCTCCGCCCCTGAAACGTGTAACCATGGTGATGATTAAACCTGTCTCTACACAACGCTCCTAACGTTAGTGTTTTATTTATTATGAAAAAAATACGTAACTGATCTACAGTGACATCAGGAAGATCTTTGTATGTGTGTGTGTGTACCTTGTATCTGCGGAATGCATTCTGGATGATGCGAGCAGCTTCGTAAAGTTCCCGCTGCTCACTGTCCGTTAGAGTGAGCAAAGCAAACTCTCTCTCCATCCTCCCATTGGCTGACGCATTCAAAAACTCCGCCCATGCTGCGCTACTTGGGGGGCGGAGCCTCTGCAGGGCTAGAGCACTGAGAGGGGAAGGGGGCTGTGGGGTTGGACACACACACCTAACATGCATGCATACATATTCACACACACACACACACAGTACTTACATAGTGGAATAAATGACCAAGGTACAGTGTGCATGTGTAAGGTGTGTATGAGTTACTGTGTGTGTGAGTGTGTGTGTACCTGTCTACAGTATCCAGGTAGGGTGCAAGCCACGGCATGGTATCATGAATGGCTGCATTGTCCCACCTCTCTCTGAGTGGTGACTCCGCCCCCCTGGGAAACTCCTCCTGTTTGATTCGATCAGGAGTTGCCTCAATTATCTGCTCAGCCAGCGTTGCCATGTCAACCTGACAAACACACACACACAGTACATCAGTACAGGCTGAAGAAACAAGCAGACACTATATAGTGTGTGTGCGTCTCACCTGTAAGACCTCAGCAGGCAGGTAGTCCTCGTTCTCCGCGTTCTCACTGTAACTGAGCAATTCGGCCTCGAACGAGGAGTGTGTATGTGAGTGTGTGTGCTCCGAGTGTGTATGTGAGTGTGGGGGAGAGTCCAACAGGAAGTGTGTGTCCATGTGTTTGGGGGTTGGGCACCGAAGGGGTAGGGTTGGGGAGGCGCATGGGGAGGAGTCACAGGAAGTATCCATTGGGTCAGGAGGAGACAGAGGAGAGATGGGTGGGGCTGAACCACTAGAGTAGGCGGAGCTAGGAGATGGGGAGGGTGGGTCACTGGGGGATGGAATACTACTGGAGGAACTCAGACCTGAGAGAGAGAGAAAGACAGAGAGAAAGAGAGAGAGAGACGAAGAGACAAAGAGAGAGACAAACAGACAGACAGAGAGATAGAGAAAGAGACAGACAGAGAGAGAGAGAGAGACAGAGAGAGAGAGAGAGAGAGAGGAAATACAAAAGTAAAATGAAGAGATAATTAGGATTCTGTCCCAAACCACTAGAGTTTATGACGGTGTGGAGTTCTTATTAGAACCCAGACTAGAACACATCTGATTTCTAGCTTTGTGTTAACTAATCTCGTTACAAAGTTAGCCAGTTAGCTAGCAGCGTGTGTGTGTGTGTGTGTGAGTGAATGTGTGTGTGTGAGCGCATGAGTGAGTGTGTGTGAGTGAGTGAGTGAGTGAGTGTGTGTGTGTGTGCGCATGAGTGAGTGTGTGTGTGTGCACATGAGTGAGTGTGTGTGTGTGTTAGAGAGTGTGTTCGTGTGCGCATGAGTGAGTGTGTGTGAGTTTGTGTGTGTGTGTGAGTGAGTGTGTGTGAGTGAGTAAGTGAGTGAGTGAGTGTGTGTTCATGTGTGTATTCGTGTCTGTGTGTGTGTTCGTGTGTGTGTGTGTGCGCGTGAGTGAGTGTGTGTGTGTGTGTGTGTGTGTGAGTGTGTGTATTCATGTCTGTGTGTATGTGTGTGTGTGTGTATGTGTGTGTGTGTGTGTGTGTGTGTGTGTGTATGTGTGTGTATGTGTGTGTATGTGTGTGT
>JANDJT010000050.1:9167857-9179862 GCA_024331685.1 Stegophilus panzeri
GGAGAACGTTACCTACCCGTTACCTACCAGAACACAGAGCCAACAGTAAAGTGTGGTGGAGGAGGGATAATGATCTGAGCCAGGCTGACTGAATGAGCACAATCCCCCACAGACACGCTCCAAAATCTAGTATAAATTCTCCCAGAAGAGTGGAGGCTGTGATGGCTACAAAGACGAGCAACTCCACGTTAATGCCCATGGACTTGAAATGTGATCTCCAACAAGCTCATACAGGTGTGCTGGACTTCTAAATGCTTTCTGTCCCAAGCTAAAAAATAATTATAGTTATTAAATAATGACTGGTCCCCTGCCCTTTACCAGCCTTTATTAAAATCTGCTGTTTTAGTTCATTTTAATTAATGTTTTAGTTAATGTGTTTCTCACTGCAGCAATGACAGTTTATTTGTTTGTTTGTTTGTTTATTTATTTATTTCAGAGAGGAGGAGAGAGAAGACGACTTCAACTGTCACAAACATCACTTTAATTTAAAACTGCACAGTTGTCTTTAAAGCAAGCTACATTCCAAACCCAGTAAAATCATGCAATAACTAAATACAAGTTTTTGTTGGAATTTAAATTGTGTGTGATGGGGGTTTTGAAAAGTTTTCAATCTACATAGCAGGGAGAGCTGTGTAGGAGTGTGTGTTGCCCAGCAGAGAGCAGCACAGAGCTGGTTTTAATTGTTTTTAAAGGTGTGTGTGTTTGTTTTCTTAACAGGACTCCATAAACATCAATTATTCAATTTTATAGTCATAAGAATAGACTGAGGTACAAGTTCAGTACTAGATCTACAAGTCTAATGTTGCTAACAGGCAATGGGAGCATATGGCCTCCAGTTTAGCATGGTGCAGTAAGGGGGAGGGGCAAAGTGAATCACTTGTGCTGTGGGAGAAGCACGTGTGCACACACAAACACTAACAAAACACATTACCTCTACATGTCTTTATTTTAACTTTTGATCACTCATCGACTTCTGAATATTAACGCCCCATTTAACATCATTATTCATGAGATATGCAAATGAATGATGAATATTTATATTATGGAATCACCCCCTCAGTGAAAACTGGTGAAACAGCAACACAGCTACAGCAATATTTACAACCAATATGTTTACGTTTAACACAACAGTATTTTCTCTCTCACACACACAAACACACACACAGTGTTTATGCAGCACGGACACTGAAGAAAGGCAGAGCTCTGATGAATGAGTCGAGTCTGCTGGAAAACAGTTCACTTTGTAGGGTTCCTCCCAGCTCACACAGCGGGTTCTTCACTATACACTCCACATAGACCTATACACACACACACACACACACACACACACACACACACACACACACTCTTTGTATTGAGTTGTACAGGGTCCACTTCTGCACTGGCCACAGCCCTGGTTATTTACATCATTGCATTTTTAAAAAAAAATTTTTACAGCTCATGCTACCACACATACACACACTCACCGTGCTGTAGATTTGATGGAGGACGTCTCTGCAGTTAGGAACTCCCAGATCTGTGTTCATCACCACTTTAATTCCTGTTGGAGTTTCATAATAATGAAGTTTATAACGACTCGTCTGAAATGACACAAACCCGTCCTTCCTGATGCACACATTGAGGTTAAGGAAATACACACACACACACACACACACACACATATATACACACAAAAGTTGTTAAAGGATACATGTCGAGTGGAGACATCTTACTGACGAAGGAGCGAATCGAGAACAGCATTCCATACATCAGCTTAAACTCCTAAACACACACACACAGGAGGAGAATCAGATATTACTCTCTGTGTGTGTGTGCACATACATACATGCATATATGTGTGTGTGTTCTGACCTCCTCTTTGGAGATCCCTGCCTGTTTTTTGCGGTTCCATTCGCTGTAGTGTAGACAGCTTCCATTACGGTCAAATATGTACAGATTATAAACAGTCATCTGCAGAAACACACACACACACAGTTTTAGTGTTATTATGAATAATGATGCCAGTAATTTTTGTAACAAGAAAAATTTATTTTAACCAGCACTGACTTAATATCGTGACGTCATTGTGGATCCTTAGCATCGATTAATCGGCAAACACCTCCCTCATACTACACAACTGTTTATTCTATCAATCCCCATTCCTACACTTACATCAATTAATAATGTGGGTTTTCAGTATTAAAAATCTGTGTTTATTAAAAAGCTCTAAATAAATAAATAGAAAAATAAACACAACAAATAAATAAATAAATAGATAAATAGAAAAATAAATAAATATACCCCAAAATGAATAAATGCACTGAATTTTACACTTGAACTTACACTACAGCAATAAAAACTAACTTACATGGTTGTGTATTTAACAGATCGCGTGCATTAAGCCAATAAAACACATATTTACCATATATTTAACTTCTCGATTCACTTCCGTCCTCCTGCATCAGGGTCCTTCATTAATGTCCTAGCTTCACCGCTGCCTGTACAAACACCATCTTTTACTGTAATATACACAGCCGCAGATTTTAACACGTACAACTAGAATATTCTTTACAATGTTCGAACCGTTTCAACAGCTGCTTTTTATTCTCTTTTCCAAAACACATTTAATCTATCAGGTTTTTGTAACGGCCATATCACTGGACACCTGTGGTCTGGTCGAGGACCCAAACAAGTCACCATCGGTACTGCGCACGCGCATGGTGGCGCTTTTAATTTGTGTGTGAAGCTTTTGAGAATTGTTCTGAATTTGTAAAATGACATAGAGGATCAGTTATAATGCCTTTACGTGCTCTCGGAGTTATCTTAAATACGAGTTTCCCACTAGGAAGTCGCACATTAATGATACCTCAAGTCGTTTATTCCGACCCGGAATCTCGGAGATAACTTTGATCCCGAGTTTCCGAGATGGGAGGAGTCTTAAGCTTCCAACATGGCGGAGGAGAGGAGAGGAGAGTTCCTGTACTGAATCACAGCTTTTCTTAATTTTTTATTATTATTTTTTTTTATTTATATAAATGCAGCTAATTGTTAGTGGAGGCGTTTTCATCATATTCATTTATATCAGCAACCTTCCTATCCATATTGTACATGTTTACACCGTGAAAATACTCATATTTGACCAGAAATCTGTTATCGTCAGCGAGCTAGCTGAGTGGTACATGTTATAGTGTCAAAATAATAATAAATAAATAAATATGTATGAATGAACCTGGGGCCTGTACCATGAAGCTGGTTAAACTCAGGGTTACGGGATTAGTTTCGAGTTAACAAAACCAAACCCATCAGATTTAATCAGTGCCATGACGCTGGTTATCATCTTTCTCTCTCAGCTCAGGCTTTCATCCTTAAACTATAATTAACCCACGAGGGCGCTCACATAGCGTTCAACATGGGAAAAGCAGGTGTGTAAACTTCAGGTTGAAAAGCAAGAAATTATTTTGTGGAAATATGAGGAATTTAAACCCACACTAACCACAAAAAGCGACACTGCAGCAGCTGCTAAAGCTCGGGAACTTTACTGATTGTGTAAATGTGTAAGTTTACTTTTATAGGCTCACAGTGAGAACAAACAGATTGAAAACTTATAACCCCAACATCTTTCATGTAGTTTCATTTAATATAAGTGTAAATTGTTTTAATTAAATGTTTCTTTGTGAAGGTCTCACATTTTGCGCTGGAGAGTTGAATTTGTTGCGTTATTGCGTCCCATATCACCCAGAACAGAACCTGCCCCGGAGCAGATAAGCCGTGGAGCGTACGTTACTATGGCGGTGAACACAGGTAAAAGCCAAACCACTTTCATGGTACCTAAAACCCAGGGTTGGCACAAACTAAACTGAAACTTACCTGGCTAGCCACCTAAACCAGCTTCCTGGTACACGCCCCTGGCATCGTCCATCATTCCCACTTGTAGGAAATAGGACAAATCTGATAACACATGAAGGCAGCTTTAATCTCCGGAGTAAATCCTACATAAGAACCACTAAAACTATAATATAATATTATTATTATTATTATAGTATTTATATTTATATGCACCTTTCTGTGTACCCAAGGATACCATAGATATGTCAAAAACCATGTAATAACTATAGCAATAAAATTTAATAATGAAAAAGGAAATAAAAACAATAATCTTTATTACTGTTTTTATTTCCTTTTTCTTTATTTTAATTTAGGGGTTTAAAAAAAAAAGAAAGAAAGATATACACTGCCAGGAAGGATCCAGTGTGGGTGAGTCTGTGCCCATGATAGCCTCAGATTCTTGTTCTTGTTCGACAGGAGAGGAACCTGATTTGGTCTTCTGCTGTTGTAGCTCATCCACCTCAAGGTTTTTAATGTGTTGTGTGTTCTACGGTGCTTTTCTTCTCACCACAGTTTATTTGTTTATTTGAGTTACTATAGACTTCATGTCAGCTCAGACCAGTCTGGTCATTCCCCTCTGATCTCTCTTATCAACAAGGTGTTTCAGCCTGCAGATCCTCCACTCACAGGATGTTTTTCTGTTTTTTGCACCATTTTGTGTAAACTTTAGAGACTGTTGTGTGTGAAATTTCCAGATCAGCAGTTTCTGAAATACTCAGACAAGCCCATCTGGCACCAACAACCATGCCATGGTTAGAGTCACACTTTAGAGATCAGACTTTTCATTCTGATGTCTGATGTGAACATTATCTGAAGCTCTTGACCTGTATCTGCATGACTTTATACATTGCAGTGCTGCTGCCACGTGATTGGCTGATTAGATAACTGCATGAATGAGCAGGTGTACAGGTGTTCCTGATAAAGTGTAGTTATAGTCCAATACAATTTGACCCCAAATGGTATTAATTATTACTGTTATACTGTTATTAAGCTGTTAGTTCTTAACATCAATTTTATCATGCTCCTTTAAAATTAGACTTTTAAAAACTAATAGATTAATTAGAGATGCCATGGGTGTGTGAATACAGTGAAAGCTTTACCAGTCAGTATGGAGTAAAAAAGAGGATTTTTTGAGGAGAAATTGTTAAATTGTTACATTTTGTTCTTTTTTTTTTTTTTTTTTTTGCAATTTCAGAGGCTCCCTAGTGTAGAACTGTTATAGAAGTGTATAGATGTGGTGAGGTGGATTAATAGCTCCTTTTACATGCTGAGTTTGCTGTTGTCTGTTTCCTTCTTGTTTACATTAGCAGTATAGTTAAAACTATATTAAAATCTCTCCTCACTCTGACTTTATTCCACAGGTTGAGGGAATGAAAAATGCCTTTACTTTGTGTCTCAGCCATGTGAGTCAAATTCACGTGTTGTATAAATACTTTGCGAGTTTTTTTTGTGATTGTTGCAGCCAAAAATGCTTGATTTTGCTGCGACTTTTTTCGAAAAGTGTGATGCGACTTGCAGAGTTTTTTTGTGCTTTTAATTTTTTTGGAAAACTACTTCAATTGCATGAAATAGTTCTGTGCGCTGTTTCACAGTGATGTTTGTTGGTAAACGAGAGCTTTTAGCTGTACTCATGTTCGACGCACCTGAATCAAAGAGGCCTTTGGCTGAACGCGCGTTGTGATGACGTCACATGACATGTCTCAGCCCAAAACTACCAAACATCTGCTGTAATTTTGAAAAATTGAAAGATTTTATAGAGAATATAGAAGGTTATAGAATCAGGTTATTTATCGCGGTGTAGAAAGTGCAATATCTCACACAACTTTATGTAATAAAATGCAAATAATATAAGATGTATTCACAAAAAGTAAAATTCAAACATCTTACAAGAATTCAAGAAGTCAAGTTTTTGTTCTTATTGTTCAGTATTTTTTTTCTAAGTAACAGTTACAGAATGAAATATGGACACACATAATGAAATTTCACTAAAGAAAGAAGTGACTACTTCTATAAAAACACTTGACAAACAAAGCACAAAAAAGTATAAGTGTTCTCGCCGAAGTAACAAAATTAGAAAACAATATATTTGTTGTTTTTAAAAATAATTGCAATACACATTGTTGAACCAGCTGTGAGGACCTCATTACAATAAAAACTCAGACTGATGTCTCTGCCACTGGTTCAGGTGTGTCCATGTGGGCGGAGTCAGAAAGACCACACTCTTCTTTCATCCTAATTAGAGATCCCCAGCTTCCCGGTCCTCCTCCTTTCATCTCCCACTCACCCACCACCCACTCTGTCTCTCCTTTCCTGTCCTCCATCAAACTCCCACTCAACTCCCTGAGGATCAGGCTGTACCGTGTCTTTCTTCTCTCCAACCCTCCCTCTCTTCTCCCTTTGTCTCTCTCCATCATCCCCCAGCAGTTCTCCTCCTCCACCTCCTTCCATCCGTCTATCTCTTCCTCTCGGCTTATCACCCTGTATAAAGTTTTCCTGAACATTTCCTCCCTGTCTTTGGTTTCCGTCTCTTGCTCTCTGTGCAGAGTCATTGCCGGCAGCAGGCCTATTTTAGCCACTGCATCAGTTCCTCTTTTCTTTTCTTCATCCTCGTTCCTCGTTCCATCTCTCCTCTCATCCACTTCACCGTCCTCATCTCCTTTTGAGATGAACAGCACAGAACGGAACACTGGCTGAGTTTCTCGTATCATCTCCGGGGGTAAAAACAGCACTCTCTCTTCCTCAGTTGTGTCCACTGTCAGTGACTCGTCTGCTGTGACCTGGTACGCCCTCAGGGTCACTCCTTGGCTACTGTGGACTTGCCGTTTGATTGGTTTGTAAAGTGTGATGTAAATGATGATGAGCCAGAGGGACAGCATGCAGGAGAAAATGGCAGAGAAAATACACAGCAGCAAAACTGTGATAAATAACCACCAGCACCATGACACTGAGCGCTGGCCACCACCGTGCCTTGAGAGACCCCCTCCTGCAGGCCAGGTCACCATGGTAACTGACTTAATAGTTGTTGGGTTATTGGTTGTTAGTGTAGTTGGAATAGGAGCAGTCTTTGGTATAGTTGGTTGAACGGTTGTTGGTGTAGTTTTTTCAGTGGTTGTTGGTGTAGTTGATGTGGTTGGCTCAGTGGTTGTTGGTGTAGTTGATGATGTGGCTGGCTCAGTGGTTGTTGGTGTAGAAGATGTTGTGGTTGGCTCAGTGGTTGTTGGTGTAGTTGGTTGAACAGTTGTAGAACCTGGTGTCATAGTTGTTCCCATATTGTCTGTTGGTATAGTTGGTTTAGTGGTTGTTGGTGTAATAGTTGTTGGGTTATTAGCTGTTAGTGTAGTTGGAGTAGGAATAGAACTAGACTCAACAGTCTTTGGCATAGTTGGTTGAATGGTTACTGATGGAGTTGCTAGGATAGCTGTTGTTATGACCTTTGGTTGGATGATGGCTGTAGTCAGTGCTGTGGTTGGTGCACTCGTTCGTTGAGTTGTGTGAGCGGTGGAGTGTTGTGAGTCGGTATCTGAAATGCAGTACTCGTCCTCCGTCAGGCCCACTATAGCTCGTCCCTGTAGTGTGGACGGAGCAGAACACACCACACTCTCCGGGGCATTCTCGATGCTGGAGGGTCCTGTGTGATTGTAAACGTTATGACCCTGATCATCCAGGTAGCGCTGCAGGTAACTCACCTGGCAGGTGCAAACCCACAAATTTTTGGAAAGGAAGACATAAGGTAATTCATATTTTGAGGCAAAAAATTTGTCAGGAAGGTGCTGGAGAAGATTCTCTTCCACATCAAAGTTCTTCAGGTTGCTGGATGAAATGTGCTCCAGCAAGTGGGGTGGCAGGATTTGCAGCTTGTTGCGTGAAAGGTTAATGAGCTCTAGGATTGGCAGGTCACTGAAAGTCGTACTGTCAAGGGAACCGATGGTGTTTCCATCCAAATAGACCTCCATGAGAGAAGGGGTGGACTTAAATGCAGCTCCGCTCAAACCAGTCAGCTTGTTATTAGACAGTCTCAACACTCTCAGATTTTGCAGCACAGGACCTGAGAGAGACCAGGTGGAATTATGAATTACAATATTTACACAATTTATATGTGTGTTAGTCTGATCTGGAATAAACAATGACATAGTAAATGTAAGTCACAAGAACGTATCTGATTGATTGGAACTTTGTTGTTCCTCTTTAAAAAATTCAATCAAAAGCAGAAGTTGAGGAAACAGAGATGTAGTTGATGTTTGTACGTTTACTGACTGTTAAGATACTTAATAATTTACTTCAGGATGGAAACATAGCCCTGCCCACTTTCTCGGCCACTTACCTGATTGGTCAATGGTGCTGATCAAGTTTTGGCTCAGGTCCAGCTCATGCAGGTGTGTGAAGGTGGTGTAGGTGGCCCAGGATAGAGAGACAAATGCATTCTGAGCGAGGACGAGTGTCTGTGTTTCAGGATCTATCCCATCAGGCACTGCAGAGAGACCCTGACTCACACAGCTCACACGAGGGCGATGGTCTTTGTCCCTGTCACTGTGGCAGTTACTGATGGTTGTTACCATGGAGTGTCGAGAGATGAGGAGTAAGAGGATGAGGAGCATGCTGACAAGAAAAATATGTAAATATTATAACAAAACTGTAAATATTCACAATTTTAACAATTAAACATAAAATATAATAATAATAATAATAATAATAATAATAATAATGAAGCCTAAAAAGGCTCCCACACACTCATTACTACACGTCTGATGAATTATTTCAGTTTACTGTAATTCATGTATTTATTATTATTATTATTATTATTCTCGAACAGCTCTGTAAAGATCTTACCTTAAAGCTGTGTTTCTCCTGCTGAGGCGACACACACACTGATCCTCACTTCACACACTCCACTTTTTAACAGCACTTTACAACACTTTATCATGAAACACCACATTTCCTTTAATGGGAACAATGAGCTCTGCATTTGTGTGTGTGTGTGTGTGTGTGTGTTGTAATAAACTTGTGTATGCATTAAGATGAGAGAGCTTTAGAACGCACACTCTTATCATTTGCAGAGTAATGTTTCATCATATAAATATATTATACCCCATGCTGCTGAGTTCTGGTTGGTGATTGGTCAGAAGGAGTTGATTAGTTTTCTATAACAGCAGCTCTGACAGTAGCGCAGCTTTATATTAATGCTCTCAAGCTGTTTTTTTGTCTTATAGAAACTGACTATAGTGATTCTATATATAGAAGTGATTCTATATATACTTTTTTTTTTTTTGCAAACAATTATGTAAAAACTGTTCTAGAGAAACTGTAGTGTTTGTCCTGCAAAGACAAAAAAAGTGAAAAGTCCAGACTGGTCCTGTAGGAATAGTGTGTACCTGATAGTGTACCCTATATAGTGCAGTAATATTGAGCGCTGTTTGGTCTCATGCACAAGACACACACTTATTTATTTATTTATTTATTTATATTTTATCACAAACCTGTGAAACACACACACACACTAAAAAAAGTAACCAGAAAAGATCAGATCCCATCAGGTCTGAGTTTATTTATTTAGTTATTTTCTTCTTCAATATTTGGTTGTTTCTTCCTTTTCCACTTTTTCCTCCGTTTCCTTTATTCTTTACTTCACTTTTTCCATCTTTTGCTTTTTTTAGTTGTTTCTTTCTTTTGTTCTTTTGTCTATATGTTTATTCCTTTTCACTTCTTTTTCCATTCATTAATTTTGCTTTAGCTTCCACTTCTTTCTATTGGTGTTCTCTTTCTCTCTCTCTCTCTCACACACACACACACACACACACACACACACACTCAGACAGGTGTTTGCTTGCTCTCGAGGTCAGGTGCACTAAGTCGGCGTCTCAGGCGAGGGGGTGTGGTGTATCTTTGGCTCCGCCCCCAGCCCCACTGGGCAGGTTCCGAGTGTGTGTTACTTGGCAGTGTGTGTGCAGTGGGCAGAGCCTGGTACATTAGAAATGGTGGGGGACACTGCTGGGGTCGGTTGTGCTGAAGCTGGTTGCCATAGTAATCCCGGGGATACCCTCTTGCCACAGGGCTCGGTGACCGTCGCCGATAGTGACTGTGTTGGTCGTTGCTGTCACCATGGTAACTGCGTCCATGGTGACTGGCTGAACTGTCCACAGAGTTCCTCCTGTAGTGCCACTGCTGCTGCTGCTGTGGGAAGTGACTGTTGCTGAAGGGTGTGCGCATGCGCTGGGTTCCCATGGCAACTGGCAACTGGAACATAGATGGGAGGATGAACAATGGTACCTCATGGGCGGGACTGGGATTTGCTAATGGAACCATGTGGTTCAGAGGTGGAGTGATGTGGTTTGGAGTGGAAGGATGTTTTGTCCCCTCCCTCCTTTCTTCCTCAGTGGGTGGGGTTATATTGTGGGCAGGGCTCCAGGAGTGCCTGTGGTGTGGGTTGCTCTTAAAGGGAAACTTCAACTTACACTCATGTGGAGGAATGAACCGCCCCGTTCCTGGCAGGTGAACCACGCCTCCTTCCCCAGCTCGGCCTCCGGTCCCACCCCCTGTCTGTCGCAGAATTTTTGTAATTTGTTGTTGCTGCAGATTTTGGAGTCGTGTTTGTTCCTGTTTAAGCCAGCGAAGCCGCCCCCTGCGGAAGGCAGGGTCTTCTTCCATCAGACGCGTAACTCGCTCTTCTTTAGAGTGCAGATCAGAGGAGACACACCCCTCATTATCATGGCCACACCCCTCATTTTCCTCATTGTCCTTTATTTTTCCAGTTTCCTGATTTTCTAACACTTCTCGATCCTGAAACACACACACACACACACACACAGGTGTTAGGATGTTAATGCATAGTGGTGTGTGCATGTTGTGTGTATATGTGTGTGTGATTGTCTGTGCATGTGGACAGTGTATGTGTGTTACTTGTTGTACAGGTAAGACCCTCTCCATTTTCATCATCCTGTCTCTGAGTGCTCGTATCTCTTCATCCTTCATGTTGTTTTGCTGCTTCACTTCCTGTAAAATGTCCGTTAGCTTATCCAGGTGAGTCTTCAGCTCACACATGCCACCTCTGTCCCTGACCCCTTCGTCACCAACTCCACCCCCTCCACCATTAACTCTGTCTTTTTCTTCTGTGGCTCCACCCACTGTGTCCCAGACTTCTTGGGCCACCTGCCGCCAGGCTCCACCCACTTCAGCCCCGCCCATTCCATGTATGCGCAGCAGTTCATTCATCTTCATGATGGCCATGGCATTTATTTCACGGCGTGTGTTTCGGAATTCGGCAAGCGCCACTTCATAACACACTTCCTTCACTGCCTGCAGTTGCAGGTCAGACAGGGACACACGCTCAAGGTCAAACACGCCCATACGTCGCCGCTGCGGGATCTGATACACACGCTGAGGCTCACGCCGCTTCCCACTGCTGGGTAAGCCACAACGCTTAACTATAGACTGCACCTACACACACACACACATACATAAATAGAATAATAGAATAGTATAAAGTATAATAGTATAATAGTATAAATAGAATGATACCAAAATAGATACAGACAGACAGATAGATAGATAGATCGACAGATAAGTACAGAGCCCTCCATTAATATTGGCACCCTTGGTAAATATGAGCAACGAAGGCTGAGAAAAATTGTCTTTATTGTTTAACCTTTTGATCCTTTTTTAAAAAAAATCACAAAACACTCTGCTCTCATGGATATAAAACAATTGCAAACAAAACACATGTTTATATAAAAAGATAGCTTTGTTAAATATAGGTGTGCAACAATTATTGGCACCCTATTAATCAAATATTTTGTATGACCCTCCCTTTGTCAATTCTCCTATAATGCCTGATGAGGTTGGAGAATACATGGCGAGGGATCTGAGACCATTCCTCCTTACAGAATCTCTCCAGATCCTTCAGATTTCGAGGTTCACGCTGGTGGACTCTCCTCTTCAGTTCACCCCACAGGTTTTCTGTGGGTTTCAAGTAAGGGGACTGGGATGTGTTTGATATCCATGAGAGCAGAGTATTTTGTGAATTTTTTTAACAAAAGATCAAATGGTTGGGGAGGGCACTGTAGATAGATGGATAGATAGATAGATAGATAGATAGATAGATACCTTGCTAGCTGGTAGTTTCTCTCTGAGAGATGAGATGAGTTTCC
>JANDJT010000050.1:9189500-9202494 GCA_024331685.1 Stegophilus panzeri
GCTGGCCGGGAAGCCGGAGAGTAGCGAGTTGCAGTAGTCCAGTTTTGAGATAACAAGAGCCTGGACTAGTATCTGTGAAACACTTCCATAAGTGTCTTCATATCCTGCACATCTTCCCCAAATCCCTAATCAGCTAAACTGTGTTATTCTCAAACTGTGGTCTTCAGCAGGGTGGGACTGTGTTCACTCTCTCTCTCTCTCTCTCGCTCACTCTCTCTCTCTTACACACTCTCTCTCTCTCACACACACTCTCTCTCTCTCTCACACTCTCTTTCGCGCGCTCTCTCTCTCTCTCTCGCACTCTCTCTCACACTCTCTCTCTCTCTGAAATCATAATAATAATTTCACTCGTCTATAATGGAGTGTTTGGACAAAGTGCATTCACAGCCATTGTTTTTGTTTTGGGTGCCAATACATTTGTCACGTATACTTTTAAGAGAAATGTTATTATTAAGAAAGAATCTCTCATTGTAATGATGTAAGAGGAAATATGATCTCCAGGTGTTAGAGTGGAAAATGTGAATAGTGTGTGTGTGTGTGCGGCTAAGCCGTCATGTAGTCCTATCACCCAGCTCACATCACACACAAACACACAAACCGCTACATTGTATTTCAGACTCTAGGCGCGCGCTCACGGCTTTCTATAAATAACTGGACCGTTGCTTTCATGCGCGCGCACACGGGCGGTAGATGTTTTGGAGCTCGTGCCCGTGCGGCAGTCCAGGGCAGGACAGTAGAGGCTACACCCGTTTGTACCGAAATTTAATGGAGCGTAACCGAATAAATTTTACTCACCTTCACAGTACCGGGGAAACGGCCTGCTCTTCGCTCGCCCTGTCCGCGTGCGCGTCCGATTAGATCTCCCCCATGCCCATGTTTTCTGGAACACGGAAAACTAACGCCAGGATGAGAGTTAAAAACTTTTCTCTCCCCTGTGAGCTCAGTGGTACTGCCCGCGGTCACTGCACAGCGCCGGGGTGGAGCATACCACTGTCAGCTGCGCGGGGGGGAGGGGCCAGGGGAGGGGCCGGAGAGTAGGGGGACAGTGTGTGGGGGCGCTGTGTCCTCACTGAGTTAAAAACTTTCTCTGATGGAATTCTTCTGTCACAGAGAAGTGAAGTGACTGTTTTAGCGGGAAAGAATGTTTAAATAAACATTTAACAGAACCCATTTTTATAGTTTGTTTCTGTTATTAAATGTCTTGTAAATCTGATTGTTAACATACAGTGAGTCAGTGTGATGATGTTTAAACAGCTTTTCCAACTCAAAGGAAAATCGCACATCCTCAAAGAATTCTTTGATCACGTGTTGAGGTGGGCGGGGTTAGAACGCATAATGAACACGTGACACATGTGTGTATAATCAGGGTGTGTTTTTAAAAAGTGAAGTTCTGTCTCCACAGAACTTTGTGGGAACAGGTGTGTGTGTGTGTGTGTGTGTGTGTGTGCATGGTCAGGACTTTTATTAGTTTAAGTTCGGTCACGGTGTTCAGGAGTTCTGTAGGTTTATATTCTCTGTTTGGAGACAGATAACGTTCTCATGTACTTTGTTCAGCTGTTGCTTCTGTCCAGTGTTTTAGATATTTTTCTTTTTGTGTATTAATCATGTGATTTGGTCTGTCTGGTGTTTGGTCTGGTGTTTAGTCTAGGGGTTGGTCTGGTGTTTGGTCTAGGGTTTGGTCTGGTGTTTGGTCTAGGGTTTGGTCTGGTGTTTGGTCTGGGGTTTGGTCTAGGGTTTGGTCTGGTGTTTATTCTAGGGTTTGGTCTGGTGTTTGGTCTAGGGTTTGGTCTAGGGTTTGGTCTAGGGTTTGGTCTGGGGTTTGGTCTAGGGTTTGGTCTGGTGTTTAGTCTAGGGTTTGGTCTGGGGTTTGGTCTAGGGTTTAGTCTAGGGTTTGGTCTGGGGTTTGGTCTAGGGTTTGGTCTGGTGTTTAGTCTAGGGTTTGGTCTGGTGTTTGGTCTAGGGTTTGGTCTGGTGTTTGGTCTGGGGTTTGGTCTAGGGTTTGGTCTGGTGTTTATTCTAGGGTTTGGTCTGGTGTTTGGTCTAGGGTTTGGTCTAGGGTTTGGTCTAGGGTTTGGTCTGGGGTTTGGTCTAGGGTTTGGTCTGGTGTTTAGTCTAGGGTTTGGTCTGGGGTTTGGTCTAGGGTTTAGTCTAGGGTTTGGTCTGGGGTTTGGTCTAGGGTTTGGTCTGGTGTTTAGTCTAGGGTTTGGTCTGGTGTTTGGTCTAGGGTTTGGTCTGGGGTTTGGTCTAGGGTTTGGTCTGGTGTTTAGTCTAGGGTTTGGTCTGGTGTTTGGTCTGGTGTTTGGTCTAGGGTTTGGTCTGGTGCTTGGTCTAGGGTTTGGTCTGGTGCTTGGTCTAGGGTTTGGTCTGGTGTTTGGTCTGGGGTTTGGTCTGGTGCTTGGTCTAGGGTTTGGTCTGGTGTTTGGGCTAGGGTTTGGTCTGGGGTTTGGTCTGGTGTTTGGTCTGGTGTTTAGTCTAGGGTTTGGTCTGGTGTTTAGTCTGGGGTTTGGTCTGGTGTTTAGTCTAGGGTTTGGTCTGGTGTTTAGTCTGTGGTTTGGTCTGGGGTTTGGCTGGACATGTTTTGGATTGTAAAATCAGCACTAAGACCAGCTTGATGATGAGGCTTCTCTCTGGGGTTAGCTCTTGGTATCTCAGTGCTTTGTGATGAAGGTTCTCTTAATGATTAGCGGGTACAGTCCTAATTCTGCTCGGCAAGAGTTATTTGGAGTTTTTCATTGTACCTGTACTATATTTGTGCAAAATTCTGCTGCAGAGTCTCTACTGGGTGTTTGTCCCAGTTACTGAACTCTTGGTTTGTGTGTGGACCCCAGACCTCACATCTGTACGGCACAATGGGTTCTAGAACTGACTGAATGATTTTTAGCCAGATTCTGATTGGGATGTCAATTTTGATATTGTTCTTAATAGTGTAAACAGCTCTTGGTGTTTCTTCTCTCAGTTGGTTCACAGTTTTATTGAAGTTTCCTGTGCTGTTGATGTTTATGAGGTGTGTGTAATTCTGAGTGTGTTCAAGGGGCATGTTGTCTAATATGAAATGATGATGTTGGTCTTGACGACTGAGTGTTTTTCTGAATATCATTATTTTAGTCTTTTTTGGGATAACTGACAGAGCCCATGTCTGACAGAAGATGTGCAGGAGGTCTGGATGCTACTGTAGACCTTCTTTTGTGGGTGACAGAAGCACCAGATCTTCTGAGAACAGGAAGCATTTGACTGCAGTGAGTAGTAGAGTAAGACCGGGTGTTGCAGACTGTTCCAGAACCCTCGCTATATTGAATATGGTGGGACTCAAGCTACAGCCCTGTCTCGCTCCACAACTCTGAGGGAGGAAACCTGTGCGTTTGTCACCAATTTTAACTGTGAATTTGATGTTTGTGTACATAGATTTGATGATGTCGTATGTTTTCCTTTGATGCCGCACTGAATCAGCTGGAGTAAAAGTCCCTCATGCCAAATTGAGTCAAAGCTTTTTTGAAGTCAACACATCATGAGAAGATTTTACTTTTATTTTGGTTGATTTGCATGTGGACTAGGGTTTGTAGAGTTTGTATGTGGTCTGATGTGAGATATTGACACCAGTTTAGCGTTGACTCTGGACATTTCTGTCAGGGAGAAAATGGAGGAATCGGCTGTTTAGGATGTTGCATAAAAGTTTAAATGGTTGCTGTTTACACAAATACCACGGTAATTATTGAGGTCGAATTTGTCTCCACTTTTATAAACTAGGGTAATGAGGCCCTGGTTGGAGATGTGGGGAAAAGCACCTGCACTGAGGACCATATTAAAAAGTTTGAGAATGACCGATTTAACTTTGTAGTCTGTGTATTTGATCATTTCTTTTAGGATGCCGTCAAACCGCATAGTTTCTTGGATTTTAGGAATTTTTGTTCATGGCTTTTGTTTACATTACTAAACACGCTCTCTTTCTCTCTCTCTCTCTCTCTCTCTCTCTCTCTCTCTCTCCACACTCAGATAAACGAAAATAAAACAGTTCAGAAATAATGTCGGTTTAAAGAGAAACCCCGCGTGCCGCCAGGTCCAGATTTTTCGAGCTCGACCAATAGCGAGCTGCATACGCACGCACACACGCACGCGCTGCACCCGGGAGAATGATGCTCGAGAGGCTACGGAGCGACAGAGACGCGAGCTGTCTTCAGATACGTATTTTTTTTTCGGTCAACACGCGGAATTATTTCATAAGCGCGAGCTTTCTGAAGCCAGTAACGGTGACGCGATTCTACAGAACTGAGAGCTCGCGCACCTGCACAGCGGGAACGGAGCGGAAACCCGAGTGATGAGCGGCGGAGTGTACGGAGAAGGTAAGACACCGAGTTCAGCCGGAAAACCGGAACTTGCGCTCGATGGTGTCCGGTAATGACGGCCACCGCCTACTGCAGGCACGCGCCACGGAGCTGTCCGCTTCATATACACACACACACAAAACGGCACATCAGCATATCTGTATTAATACAATTTCTAATACACACAAATACACATAGTGTGTGCGTTTGTGTGTGTGTGTGTGTGGTGTTTTAATAAGTCTCTATCTCAGATGAAGTTGGAGCGTTGGTGTTTGATATCGGCTCTTTTTCCACCAGAGCAGGTTACGCTGGAGAGGACTGC
Organism: Stegophilus panzeri; assembly: GCA_024331685.1. Classification (NCBI taxonomy): domain Eukaryota; kingdom Metazoa; phylum Chordata; class Actinopteri; order Siluriformes; family Trichomycteridae; genus Stegophilus; species Stegophilus panzeri. The sequence continues at coordinate 9,194,142 of JANDJT010000050.1, forward strand.
CCAAAGGTGCATCTTCATCTATACCTCCATCTATCCCATCATCTCTCCCTTCATCTTTCCCTCTATACCTCCATCTATCCCATCATCTCTCCATCTATCCCTTCATCTTTCCCTCTATCCCATCATCTATCCCATCATCTCTCCCTCTATACCTCCATCTATCCCTTCATCTCTCCATCTATACCTCCATCTATCCCATCATCTCTCCATCTATCCCTTCATCTCTCCCTCTATACCTCCATCTATCCCTTCATCTCTCCATCTATACCTCCATCTATCCCTTCATCTCTCCATCTATCCCTTCATCTTTCCCTCTATACCTCCATCTATCCCATCATCTCTCCATCTATCCCTTCATCTTTCCCTTTATACCTCCATCTATCCCATCATCTCTCCATCTATAACTCCATCTATCCCATCATCTCTCCATCTATCCCTTCATCTTTCCCTCTATACATCCATCTATCCCTTCATCTTCCCCTCTATATCTCCATCTATCCCTTCATCTCTCCATCTATACCTCCATCTATACATCCTTCTATACCTCCTCCAGACCGTAATAAGTTATTTTACACCTCTGCAGGCTGATTTCCCCACATCACTAGGAGTGCACGTGGAGGAGGCAGGGCCTGCAGAAAAGGCAGCAGAGCAAGAGAATGGACTGAGCTTTTACCTGGACACCACAGCACTGCATGGTCCCCGAGCTGAAGGTGAGCTGATATCACCTCTAAAGAACGGCATGAGTATGATGCACACACACACACACACACACACACACACAGATAAAGTACTAATATCCTACAAACAATGAAATCTACAGTGTGCCTCAAATAAGTTCTCTCTCTCTCTCTCTCTCTCTCTCTCTCTCTCTCTCTCTCTCTCTTTCTGTCTCTTGCTGTCTTTCCATCTCTGTCTCTCTCTCTCACTCACTCTCTCTGCAGTTGAAGATTGGGAAGGTTTTCAGGCTATAATGGATCACATTTACAGTAAATATATCAAGTCTGAACCCGGCCTGCATCCAGTGCTCATGTCTGAGGCTCCAATGAGAACACACACACACACACACACACACACACACACACACACGATCTCTCTTTGTGTTTATTTGTGTTTATCAGTGGAACTCTCCGGCTAAGAGAGAGAAGCTGACTGAGCTGACTGAGCTGATGTTTGAACACTACAACATCCCCACCTTCTTCCTCTGCAAAACTGCAGTGCTAACAGCGTATCCAATCACAGGCTGCCAGTGCAGGAGCAACCCATCAGCCAAGTGCTGTGAGGTAGGTGGGCACTTGTAAAGGAGAAACCAGCATGAGTGAGTCAATTTAGAAATGAGAGGTGATAAAGCCAGTTTGTTAGTCAGAATTACATCGAGGTTGCATGTAGTGACAGATGGTGAGATCTGAGAGTTTTCCAGGGAGATCACAAGATTTTGAACTGGGGTTGCATCTCCAGGGAAGTACATCAACTCAGTATTGCTGGGATTTGCTTTCAGATTATTAGCTGCCTTCAAAGATGAGATGTTTGCCAGACATTCTGAGATACATGCAGAAACGAATGTCTGAGGGAGGAAAGTAGACAATCAGTGTCATCATAGTAGTGGTTAGAAAACCCATGTAAGGATATGATCTCACTGAGAGAGCAGGTGTAGAGGATATGACCTCACTGAGAGAGCAGAAGAGGACCCAGCACTGAGCCTTGTGGAACACCAGTGGACAGTCTGAATTGAGCAGATGTGGATCACCAGTTGCTGATGTCTGAGATATCTAGAGTGGGTTTCTTCATGATACTAATAACCCTTGCTGTCTTGAAGGCAGTCGGTATATGATCAGATGCTATGGATTTATTAATGATCAAAGACATTAATGGATGGTCTGGAGCATTGTGGAAGGGATGGAATCCACCTGGCAGGTCAAAATAAGGACAAAATAATCTGCAGGATTAGATCTAATGTTGAGTGTGATGCAGTCTACATCTCTGTGGAGAAGAACCTGCAGCCTGTTTCAGAGTTAGCCTAGAACTGTGGAGATTCATTGAAGTAAAAAAAAAATTCACTGATTAGCTCCAGATACTAGTTTTGACGGCATTAATTACCTAGCCAGCTACAATCTGGCAAGTTCTTGCTTACTGCAAGGTGTAGAAACTTAGCTGAAAGTTAATGTGTGAGGGATTAGGTTAGATCTGTGCTCTGAGGGTCAGAGTTTAGGTTCTGAGTTTAGATGTTTAGAAGGTCACATTTAATGTATTTTAGGTCACATCACATTGTTTCAGAACGATGTCTCTGTGACCTTCAGCCTTAACGCAGTTGTCCACAGTTTTGCGAATGGCCGTGCCACTGGGCTTGTATTGGACAGTGGAGCTACACACACTACGGCCATCCCAGTGCATGATGGGTATGTCCTACAGCAAGGTAAATTCATACAGAGTATGAGACTGAGAGTGGGACTGAGAGTGGGACTGAGAGTGAGAGAGAGTGAGTTTGAAAGTGAGACAGAGTGAGAGTGAGACTGAGAGTAAGACAGTGAGTCTGAGAGTGAGACTGAGAGTAAGACAGTGAGTCTAAGTGAGACAGAGAGTGAGACAGAGAGTGAGACAGAGAGTGAGACATAGTGAGATAGACAGTGAGTCTGAGAGTGAGATAGAGAGTGAGATAGAGAGTGAGTCTGAGAGTGAGACTGGATGAAATAGGAATTTAACGACATACACTGATTAAAAAAAAAAAGTGAAATAACGTTGTTAATGTTGTTAATACCAGATAAAAATCTGAGAAAATGTTAACTGTAAATTATCATCATCTGTTTTTAAAAATATTCCAAATGTAATAATGAAATATTTTATGTTATTTGTATATAACACTTTTCCTGTGTGATGTACCTGAGTTTCATTTATTCTACGTATTAACACTGAGTGATTAATATCAACATCAGTCTGCAGGAGACTGAAACTAAGCTGAAGGTCAACGTCCATTAGGAGTTTTTGGATACACACACACACACACACATACACACACACACACACACACACACACATACACACACACACACACACACAGTCTCTCTCACACATGCATATACACACACACATACACACACGCATACACAATCACACACACACACACACACACACACATACACTCACACACACACACACACAGACATACATACATACACACACACATACACACACACATACATACCCACACAAACCATGAGGACGTCACAGTAAGAGATGTACAGTTAATGGAAAATTCCTCATTATTGACCTCGTTCAATGGAATATTCAGTCAAATACAGTGTGTGTATGTGTGTGTGTGTGTGTGTGTGTGTCTGTGTATATATGTGTGTGTCTGTGTATATATGTGTGTGTTTGTGTATATATGTGTGTGTTTGTGTGTGTTTTTTTGTATATGTGTGTAGGTATACTGAAATCTCCGCTGGCTGGTGACTTCATCACAATGCAGTGTAGAGAAATGTTCCAGGAGATGAACATCGACATCATTCCACCTTACACCATCGCTTCCAAGGTACTCTCTATTCCGTACTTCCCCTTTTTTACACTCTATGCAATTAAATTAAATTTTATTTATATAGCGCTTTTAACAATGGACATGAACATCAAAAAGACCAAGGAGCTTGTAGTGGACTTTAGGAGACAGGACAAGGAGCACACCTCATGACCATCGATGGGATGCCAGTGGAGTAGGTCAACAGCTTCAAGTTCCTCTGTGTTCAGATTTCCTCCTTTACATAGTGCTTGTTTTTGGTGGCACATTCATACAAACTTATCTTTCACCAAAGTAAAAAGAAACACCTCTTCCCATTCTGGATGGAAATTGTATGTCTTCGCCTTCTTTCATGGAGCCTCCACCATTCTAGCTTAACCGTTTCCTCGTTGGCTGACGTTTGGGACAGTAACTGACCGGTGCTCTTCTCTTATCTCATTGGTCAGTTTAATGAAAATAAATACGTCAGTTGGATCAAGAAAAACAGAGAGAGATGCTTGCAAAACTGCAAAACATTAATCAGGCGTGGTGTCTTTTTGTACTTATTTTTCTTTTATTTTTGGGAGCTACCGGGACAGTGTTCAGGGACAGATTTACCAGTCGATCGCGATTGATACTGCCCTACTCCCTAATCCCTACGACCACTGCCCTACTCACTACTCCCTACGACCACTGCCCTACTCACTACTCCCTACGACCACTGCCCTATGACAACTGCCCTACAACCACTGCCCTACTCACTACTCCCTACACACTACTCACTACTCCCTACGACAACTGCCCTACAACCACTGCCCTACGACAACTGCCCTACTCACTACTCCCTACACACTACTCACTACTCCCTACGACAACTGCCCTACAACCACTGCCCTACTCACTACTCCCTACACACTACTCACTACTCCCTACGACAACTGCCCTGCGACAACTGCCCTACTCACTACAAATGACTTCCTACTCCATATTACCTACTCCTACTTCTTATTCACTACCTTCCATTTCCTATGCATTACTCCCTGCTCTAGTCACTACACCTCTCTCTGTCTGTCTTTCTGTCAGGAGCCTGTGAGAGAGGGAGCTCCTCCAGTGTGGACAAAGAAAGACAAACTGCCTCTTGTCACAAAGTCCTGGCACACATATATGTGTAATGTAAGGGCAAACACACACACAGACACACACACACACACACACACACACACACAGAGTTTATCACTGTATTTTCTCTGTCTCTCTATCAGGAGGTGATTCAGGATTTTCAGGCTTCAGTGCTTCAAGTTTCTGACTCACCGTATGATGAACAGTGAGTGGATTTAAAAACAACACATACACACACACATACACACATACGCATACACACATACACACACACATACATACACACATACACACACACATATACACACACACACACACATACACACACATGTGCATGATTTTTTGTGTGAATAATTGATTAATTCTGACTGATTTAATAGAGAAAGCTGAAAGCTTTTACTTTTGCATTTATGTATGTAATGTGAGAAATGTTTAAAGTGAATTTAGATAAACATAGGTGAATGTGTGTGTGTGTGTGTGTGTGTAAGGTTGCAGCTCGGATGCCGACACTGCACTATGAGATGCCGAGTGGATATAATGTGGATTACGGAGCAGAGAGATTGCGACTTCCTGAAGGTCTGTTTGATCCATCCAACATGAAGGTACATAAACCTGATGGTCAGTAGATGGTCACACATCACACTGTGAAAGTCACATTACACTGTGAAGGTCACATCACACACTGAAGGTCACATGACTGTGAAGGTCACATCACACTGTGAAGGTCACATCACACTGAAGGTCACATCACACTGTGAATGTCACATCACACTGAAGGTCACATCACACTGAAGGTCACATGACTATGTGAAGGTCACATCACGCTGTGGAAGCTCTAAAACTCATGAAGTACTTCAAATGATGAAAGAACTAAATGAAGATTAGCTGATGCTGTACACATTAAATTACTCAACAATAATGTGTAGTGTCTGTTCTGGAACTTTCTGTGCTTTTCAGGGTACAGGGTGTGTTAAAATACTTCTGTGAGCTTAGCCTTACATCATGCTGCAGATGAGCTGCAGGTTAAATGTTGTTATGAAGCACACACACACACACACATCCTGTTTTGTACCTTGTTTTGGATTTAGATTTATTGCCATTTGCACAGGTATAAAACAGTACAGGTACACTGGAATTCTTGTGCGTAATTCTTTGAGTCAAATTTTATAGGAAAGACGCAATAAACACAACATTACAAAAAAACATATATATGAATTTAACAAATAACAAATTTTAACAAATCTTAACAAATCTGGCACAGGCAATAAGATAATAAAGAGTGTATGAGTTAAGTGTCCCTGCTATGAGTAAGATGGGAGGGGCTATATCATTCTGACAGTGGCTGGAAAAAAACTATTATAAAAACTGGCCTTATGAGTGGCCATCCTCATTGGCCTTTGATGTCTTAGGTTATATTGTGAGTTATTCCACCTGAAGGAAGAGTGAGTTGGGTGATTTTGATCACTAAGAATGCTCTGTGCTTTTCTCATGCAATGCTGTGTGTATAATATTTCCATAGGGTTTAGGTCAGAGCCGATGATTCTCTCTGCAGTGTTAATGACCTGTTGAAGTGATCTTCTTTCAGCCCGGGTGGTATTTCCAAACAATACGGTAATGCCGCTGATGAGAATACTTTCAACGAGTTCTCTGTAAGCCTGGGTGAGGAGCTGATGGTTGAGTCCGGACTTCTTCAGCAGCCTGATGAAGTAAAGCTTCTGCTGTACTTTCTTCACTATGACCATGGTGTTATCAGCCCAGCTCAGGTTTACCATCATGTGAAGGCCTAAAATCTTGTGCTTGTCAGCCTGCTCCACCTCAGACCCTTTAATGATAAGAAACTGTAGAGTGGGAGTTTCCTCCTAAAGTCAATAATTATTTCTTTGGTTTTATCTATGTTAAGAACCAGGTCATTTTAATCACCATAGACTATGATTCTGTTCATCAATTCCTTGTACAATGACTCATCCCCTCCTTTAATGAGTCCAAGTATGGTTGTGGCATCTGCATATTTAATGATGAGATTGTTATCCTGGGTAGAAACACAGTCATGCATGTACAGGGCATAAAGTTTAAGGCTGAGGCAACAGTACTGATAGCAAGCTCGGCAGAGACGTTGTTTCCCATCCTCACCACCTGTGGTCTGTCTGTAAGGAAATCCAAAATCCAGTTACATGTGGATGTTGGCACTGCAAGCTTCACAATCCGTTTATAATAGTATTCATTCGGTCATTTGTGTTGCATGCATTTCTTTTGACAGTTGTTTCTACACTGATCTGCACCGATCTGCACCGATCTACACTGATCTACACTGATCTACAGTGATCTACACTGTCTGGACTTTAGAACCCAGAATGTTCTTCATGTTTTAATAACAATCGACTGTTTCATATAATCACATATAATCAGGTGTATTAACCTGCTACAGCCTCAGCAACTCATTACTTAATGAATTTCCTGGTTACATAACTGTACTAGTTGAGCACGTAGTATTAGCACATTTATAGAAAAGGTGTATTTATTTATAATCGCACTGTCCGGTGTCACCCAGCTGAGGGTGGGTTCCCTTTTGAGTCTGGTTCCTCTCAAGGTTTCTTCCTCATATCGTCTCAGGGAGTTTTTCCTCACCACCATCGCCTCTGGCTGCTCATTAGGGATAAATTCATACATTTAACATCTATATCCTAAATTTATATATTTCTGTAAAGCTGCTCTGGGACAAGGTCCACTGTTAAAAGCTATACAAATAAAACCGAACTGAACTGAATTACTCACACAAGACTGAAATTGTTGTTTACTACATTTCATTTTACTATGTCTACATCTCTGTGTATCTCTCCTGTGCTGTGTGTGTGTGTGCAGGGTTTGTCGGGTAACACCATGCTGGGAGTTGGGCACATTGTCACCACCAGCATTGGCCTGTGTGACATCGATATCAGACCTGTATGTTCCCTACACAACTCTCTACAAACAGGTCTGTGTGTGTGTGTGTGTGTGTGTGTGTGTGTGTGTGTGTGTGTGTGTGCTTTATAGAATGATGATAAACGCATATCATATGCAAAGCCTTCACAGGTCTTCTCTGTTCTGTCTTCAAACGATGACTAAAGACCTTCCACTTAATGGAGAACTTAAATACATATTTGTGTCTTGTTCTTTGTTTACTATACTCATCTCCCAAACAGGGTTTTTATACAGTGTGTTTCTTTTTTTAGACTGATGTTACTTTTAGTCCATGATCTAGTGAACCAGTATCAGGATATATTTATTGATAGAAATTTATACACACATATACCTTCTACTTCTTTCAACTGCTCCCGTTAGGGGTCACCACAGCGGACAATCCGTCTCAGTTATGGATTTATGATCCGCATATTTGATTTGGCACAAATCAAAATTTTTTACGCCCTTCTTGACACAACCCTCTGTTTTATCTGGGCTTAGGACCAGTTCTGAGAGTGCACTAGCTTGTGCAACCATAGTGGCTGTGTTTGGTGACCATATGCAGTGTATATACAGTATCTCACAAAAGTGAGTACACCCCTCACATTTTTGTAAATATTTGTAATCTTTTAATAATAATTTTTAAATAATTTGTAATTTGTAATCTTTTCATGTGACAATACTGAAGAAATGACACTTTGCTACAATGTAAAGTAGTGAGTGTACAGCTTGTGTAATGGTGTAAATTTGCTGTCCCCTCAAAATAACTCAACACACAGTCATTAATGTCTAAACCGCTGGCAACAAAAGTGAGTA
>JANDJT010000050.1:9219946-9231435 GCA_024331685.1 Stegophilus panzeri
GTGTGTGTGTGTGTGTGTGTGTGTGTGTGTGTGTGAGAGTGTGTGTGTGTGTGTGTGTGTGTGTGTGTGTGTGTGAGAGAGTGTATGTGAGTGTGTGTGTGTGTGAGAGAGAGTGTATGTGAGTGTGTGTGTGTGTGTGTGTGTGTGTGTGTGAGAGAGTGTATGTGAGTGTGTGTGTGTGTGTGTGTGAGAGAGTGTATGTGAGTGTGTGTGTGTACTCACGTATCCACAGTGAGGTGAGGAATAGAAGCAGAGTCAACATGGCTGCCACCAAGAAGTACTGATGCAACAGTGATCTCATCTTCACACACACACACTCACACACTCACACACAAACACACTCATTCACACAAACACACACACACTCTCTCTCTTACACTGTACTGTTCTCTCTCCGTGTTCCTGAACTGTTTCTCCCGTTTACATTCCCATGTTTGAAGACTATCACACTAATCTCAATGCCCTTTGTACTACAGTACAATGTATCAATCTCTCTCTCTCTCTCTCTCTCTCTCTCTCTCTCTCTCTCTCTCTCACACACACACACACTCACACACACAGTAAATGGACTACTTAACACTCTATGTAGTTTATGAGATTGTATTTGAACAATAACAGCAGAACATGTATTCATCTATGCACATTAGTGTGACAACACTACACACAAACACACAAACACACACACACACACACACACACACACACACACACACACGTTATCTTGCTAAGGGAACACAGTGTACATTACACAGTTACATAGCTGTTACTTCACTACAGTGAGAACACGAACACACACACTACAGGTGTGTTATTATGATAGAGGTCTGCAGAAAGTAGCGCTCAGTGATGTCACTAATACTAAAGAAGACACACCCACGTTACGGGGCGGGGCAGAACAATGACAGCCTCTTAATTCTGTGTGCCACTGGACAGACCGTGCCCCTTTGCTGTTTGCTGATTGGTGGAAGCAGATGGAGGTGGAGTCTGCGATTGGCTGGCTGGTGCAACATTCTACAGAGAAAAACACAAGGCAGCAGTTACTGTACACTCTGTGTGTGTGTGTGTGTGTGTGTGTGTGTGTGTGTGTGTGAGAAACTCACAATTCGTCCACGGCCACAGAACACTGTGGTGAGACCAGTGTGTGTGTGAACTGGTTTCAGAGTGTGTGGCTGCTTCAACTCCTTCAGTAACTCAGGACTTCCCAGACCCACTGAAGGACAGAAAGGAAGCCATGTGATTAACACACACACACACACACACACACACACACACACACACACACTTACTGGCATGGCTGGGAGATTCTGGAGCTTTGGAAGTTGAAATTGTGGGTGGAGACTGAGGAGGAGCAGACTGAGAGAGAAAATATAAATATCTTTAGTCATCCCCCTAAAGTCAGCCACGCCTTAAACTCAACCATGCTTTAAACTCGGCCACGCCTTAAACTCAACCACACCCCAAGGTTAGCCATGCCTTAGAATTAGCCACACCCTAAAGTCAACTACTGATGTTCTAAGCATTTATATTGCTTGTTTCCAGACATGCGAGGTCAGATTTTCACTAGCCTTTGTCACCAAAAGAAACTTTTATGTTAAGAAAATGATTACAATAATTATAGATGTATACAAATTTAACAAACAAATCTAATAAGTAAGGAATAACACATGACAGACCATGCAGTTATACATGAAATAATCCACACCGAAATCGTCATTCTCTGGAGTGAGTTATTCCCTTATTCTATCTTATGCATTTTAATGATTTATATTTACTTTTTTGAGAGAGAGAACTAAAATTATGGTTTATAGTGGGATTTAATGTTGTGGAATTGTCTGAGAGACAAATTAATTCCTATGATGACTTATTTTATAGCAGTGATAAACAGTCATTCCCTCACCAACCTCTCTCTCTCTCTTTCAAAAAATGCAGCCTGTCTTTTTACAGAGAAACTGGAAAGCAAAAAATCCTCCTGGATCTTACTTGCCTGCTAGATAGACTTTGGCCACCAGAGGGAGACATAAGCAGTCTGTCAGCTAATTACACTAAATCAGGCTCATCTGTGCCAGGCTATATTTCAGGGAAGCTTGCCACTCACGCGGTACTCAGTTTTGAGTTTGCGTTGTGAGGGTAATATTAAGTAGGCATGGGTAATTTTGAAGTCTGGAGCTGTACTCTAGCCTTTTTTCTGTGCCAGGTTGGCCTCACCTTCTCAACCTACCACTCTCCTGAGTTTTGAATTCCTTCCCTTGAGAAGGAAAAAATAATCTTTCCACTTTTGAGTCTATTCATTTCCTTCAGTGGAGAGAAGGTGTTTGTGTTTTTTTTCCAGGGTGGCCGTGTCTCAGGTGGAAGAACGGGCTGTTCGCTAATAGTTGGGTTGGAGGTTTGATTCCTGGCCCACCTGGCTCCACATGCCGAAGTGTCCTTGGGCAAGACACTGAATAATAATAAATAATTCCTTAGATTTAGCTAGTGCTTTTCAGGACACTCAAAGTACTTTACATTGTAGGGGGCGATTTCTTCAACCACCACTAGTGTGTAGTGTCCAATTGAATGATGTGACCATAATGAATTTTCCTTTACTTTTAAACTAGCCGGTACTAGCTGGTGTTACCCAGGTGAGGACGGGTTCCCTTCTGAGTCTGGTTCCTCTCAAGGTTTCTTCCTCTTAACATCTTAAGGAGTTTTTCCTCACCACTGTCGCCACTGGCTTGCTCAATTGGGATAAATTCACACATTTAAAATCTGCATCCAGTGTTTATATGTTTCTGTAAAGCTGCTTTGAGACAATGTCCATTGAAAAAAGCACTATAAAAATAAAATTTAATTGTGACTGCAGACATATTGTACCAGATCTCCCACCACACACCAGCTATTAGTGGAGAGGAGAGAGAGTGATGAAGCCAGTTCAGAGATGGAGATTATTAGCAGGTGATACAGAAGGGCCAATGGGGGAATTCCATCTAGACTCCGAGATTATACCACTACTCTTTACCAGATGTGTCCTGGGATTTTTAATGACCACAGAGAGTCAGGACCTCAGGTGCTGTTTTTTACATTATAGTGTTCTGGGGCATAAGGTCAGACACAGACCACATGGTTAGCACTCCCTGCTGGCCTCACTAATACCACTTCCAGTAGTTTTCCGCAGGAGTTCTCCCGTACAGGTACTGGCCAGGCTCAACCCTGATTAGTATCAGTGGGAAACCAGATAAGAACTGCAGGGAGATATGGCTCTGGCATATGAACCCCAAGTTGCTCCCCATGGCAGGCTAGCACCTTGCATGGTAGCTGTGCTGCCACTGGTGTGTGTGTGTGTGTGTGTGTGTGTTTGAATGGCTGAATGAGAAACAGTGTAAAGCACTTTGTAGAACTGCTAAGGTGCTATATAAGTGTGCTATATTAAAAGGTGCTATATAAGTGTAGACCATTTACCATTCTTTTTTCAGTTTCAGTAAGTGCTCTGTCCACTGTGCCACCTGCACTTGGGCCCATTATCCCATCTCTCCTGCATTCCCATTACATAAAAACTTTTCCTAACAAAAACATAATCACATTAATGATTTTGTTTTACTTTGTTAAACAGGTTTTTAAAATCTGTTTATTATTAGTCTTAGATTATGTGGCGCATATGCTGTAAAAGTCCCTGTGTGCATTAATTAAAACCTATTGCTCATACTGCAGTCTGTGCTGTTGTACAAAAATAATGCACATAATCTGAGTCATCACGTTCGAGAGTTCAGCCTTACTGTGGTATCAGTTATAAATAATATGATATATAATAATTATATTATATTATTATTTGACTTACCTTTATTTCTTCCATCACATTCATACAGTGACTGAGAAAGAGAGAGAGAGAGAGAGAGACTTTAAGATGCCTTTAATGCATCAGTCTGACAAGTTTACATTTTTACATATTTACAAACCACACCATTCAATCCTCCAACCTAAAACCCCGAGCTCAGTCTGTTCTCATTTACAAGTCCATGCAATTAGAATGTCTAGAAATCACTGCTGATCCAGTCTCATGTCTCCATCTTGTACAACCCCTGGCAAAAATGATGGAAACACTTAGGATGCTCACTCGGCTTTTTTACTTCCTAGCAAATAAATAAATGACAGATATGACACAAAACAATTTTTATCTAATAGATAAACATTCTGCGGGTGGCAGATCAGCTTTGCAGGATGGAGCCTTGTCATGGACTAATTTTTTAAATTTACACCATAAATTATAATGGGATTGAGATCCGCACTGTTTGCTGGCCATGTCATCGAGTTGATCTGCCTTTCCTGAAGAAAGCTATAACACTCTTTGTTCTGTGGTGAGATGTATTATCATCCAGAACAATGACTTCATCACTAAACCTATTTTATAACCTATCGATGGAATGAGAAACGTGTCCAAAATGTCAGTGTACACCTGTGCATTGACTGGTGAGGTCTCTCCTGGTCCTTTACCTGACATGAAACCCCAGAGCATACCTGAGTGGGGAAATATGAGTGTTTTCTTCAGGCTCTTCATCTTTATATGCTTCATTAGAACTGCACCAGACAGAAGTTCCAGCATCATCTCCTTGGCCAACACAGATTCCTGATTCATCACTGAACATCACTTTCATCCAATCCTCCACATTCCATGATCTTCTCTTCAGCCCAGTGTAACCCTGATTTCTTATGTTCAGGTGTTAATGCTGGTTTTCCTTTGGCTTTTCTATACGTAACTCATTTCATTCACCTGATTTCTTACAGTTCTGTCACTAACACTGACTCCTGTTTCCTCCTATTTGTTTTTCACTGGTTTTGTTGTGTATTTTCTATTCTCAAGGGGTATTGCTTTTGTTTTCTATCCTGACGCTTTGACATCATCCTTGGTCTTCCTGAATGTTTTTCTTTTATAACATTCCATTTTGTTTATACTTGCACCAAATTTTAGACACAGCTGACTGAGAACAACTGACATCTTCTCCCACACTGCGTGTTGGATTTCCTTCTTGAAGGAGTTTTATAATCCTTTCCATTGTTTCAACTGACATCTCTCTTGTTGGGGCTATGGTTCATTTCAAAAAGTCAGAGGTTAATGTCTGTAAGCGCTATCTTTTAACTGCAGACCCATTTGCATTTTTAGACTTGTGCTGGTATTTGTTTTAGAAATGCAAATTACAAGGTGATTCCATCATTTTTTCCTCTACTTGATCTGGAAATAAATATGCCATTAATTAAAATCATTTCATTTAACTTGTTTGAGGTCTGTTTCACGAAGCCAGAATGAACATGCTCTAAGTGTGGTGATTCCATAATTCTAGCTAGTTGTTGTACAAGTAGCACCCATATCATCTGTTTCCAGCAAATGTCTGGATGGTACCAGTCTCTGAGCACACTTGAGTCATGATGTAGTGTGAAAACACTGAAGAAGATAGTGAGAAATCCAGAAAATCTGAAAGAATGCCAGATAGATCCTGTCCATAAGTAACTTAGAAGAATCTACTGTACTGCTGATGTCTGTTTCCAAGTCTAAATCTTCTCCTAGGTGATGATTTTCTTTCTTGGTGATATGTTGTGCTCACAACACAAATTTGGACTTATCAGGGAAGTAACTCAACAGTGAAACATTCCTTTTTCCTTTAGTTTGTTCTACAAACCAGTTGGTCTGTGTGATGGAGTACATGTCATCTGGCTGGGTTTCTGACACACTCAACTCATATGAGGAGATCTCACCCTTCTCCTGCTGTTCTCCTGTATCACCTGTATTGAACTCTGGCCTTTCTGACATTACAATGTTTACTGATTCAGTGCTGTGTTCTAGTGTTACTGACTATTTTCTTCTCTAACAGTTTTTTCCACCATTGCAAAATTTCTCAGCTTCATTTTGCTTTTGCTCGAGTCCTGTGTGTTCTGTTGCAGCTTTGCAAGATCAGTGACAGTCTCAGTGTCAGCATTAAGGCCAGCATCACTGCTAGCACTACTGCTAACTCCCGCAATGACATCAAGTTTAGTTTAGTTTAGTTTTCTCCTTTATTATCTCCCTTAGGAGAAATTTATTGAGAGAGCAAGTCAACATACAACAGTTCACTGTAAAATTACACTTAATCCATACAACACAAAAAAAGCACCTAGGCTATCACCTGCACTAGTGTTAAACTCTGCATCCATACAATTATTAACATTAATGTCAGTATTGTTTGCAGTTTTAGCATCGTTAGCATTACTGTTGTGTTCAGCACTGATGTCTTCCATTTTTGGCTCCCTTGTATCAATGCTCTGTGACTCATTTCCTTGAGCTTGGGCCCCGGGTGCTCTCCCGCTGACGGTCCCCACACTGCTGGTGCTGTACCTCAGCCATGTCGGCCCCCGGGGCTCCCAGGCTGCACAGCTCTGAGCAGTCAGCATAACTTTTTATGTCCCCACACTCAAAACATCTCAGGCTTTCAACACCAGTACATGAACACAGTGTAGCCGCTGTCTTCATTTAAAATTTGGTTTCATCTTGTGTCATCTTCTCATGAAACATTAAAATGTGTCTACAAAAAGACAAGACTTGTTTCACTGCTGAGTTTTTACAGCTAAGTAGAATCACTCCCATGGAGCCTGAGAACTTCTCATAGTGAGCCACCTCTTTCATTATCACCTCATTTTTAAAAACAGAGGCATTGGATAGTTTAAAGATTGCACTTGCTAAAAATAGTTTATGCTGAAGTGTCATTCATTACACAGCGGATAACTTCAGGTGAATATTATAGACTTAAAGCTAAAATTCTAATGAAATAAAAAATGACCCTGCTGCTCATACTGAAGATCCTTTCCACACACACAGCAGTGTGTGACTCTCTGTAGTATACCTTTGCAGAAGAGAAAGGATTTATAATCCCACTATCCAGTGTCACCCAGATGAGGATGAGTTCCCTTTTCCCTCGTTGTTCCTCATGTCACCTCTGACTTGCTCATTAAGGATCTAAATCTATATCTGGATTTATGTAAAGCTTCCTTGTGACAATGTCCATTATACAAATAAAATTGAATTGAACTGAACCCCCCCCCCCCCGAAATAACCCTCCCCCCAAACAATCTATATTCACTACACACTCTAACCAAACCCTTCACACTCCAAACTCATCCCACACACTGCAAACGTACCCTTCACAATCCAAGTGCACTCCACACACTCAAACAGCCTGCACATGAACCCACACACTCCACACAGATTTTTACCCTAAATTACAAATAACATATTGTTCAGAATTATCCAGGATAAAAGTGCTAACATACCTGCTGATTCTTGATCACTGATCAATACCAACTGACCATCCTGCTCAACTCTCAGGAATCACACACACACACAAAGGAATAATTCTGCTGACTGACACAGCACATTAATTATTCACCTGTTTATGGCTCCAAAGTCCAGAAGTACAGAGCAGAAAGATCTCCAACCATAAACAAATAAAACCTCTAATTGTACACTACACATGTACGCTACACACTACACACACTGTATCCACTCACTATACACTCCTCACTCTCACAATACACCTTACACACTGTATTTACATTTATATTTACAGAGTCTGGCAGATGTTTAAGCTGGGCATTGGTGTATAAGTAAACATCTTGCTCAGAGCAAAGAATTGTTCATAAAGCTCAGACTGGAGCTCATGAGAACCCCTTTAATTAATGACATGGCGTTAACATCATGCCAGAGGGAACAGTAAGACTGAACACTCACTCACTTCAACAACATGGATGCCTTCAACTGTCGATGCTCTGCTAGAGATTTTTTAAACACACCTGGCTATGACATCATCACAGTGAGACATTAACTTGGCACATTAACTAAGCTGCTATGAGGGAAGGATGTGTTTCTCTTCATTAAAATAAAGATGGAAAACTCACTTTACTCAGCTTTTATTTATCATGTACATAATCAAATAATTTAAAGCAGTTTATACAAAGCTGATAGCAAAATGTTTTACAAAAAAACTATTCAAAAATGTAAAAACTTTATTTGGCTTTATATAAAATAAAACAAAAAGGCCACAAGAGGTAAAACTGTTGCATTAAAATAAAAATTTTGAACTCAGTATAAGGTTTTATAAAAATTATTGCCACTGAGTTTTCAAGGCAAACACAAACACAGCCTCAATATACCAGAACAGACACTTCTGACTTAATAATAGAGTGTTTAATCACAGTGAACACACACACACACACACACACACACACACACACACACACAGTGTTAGGGGTCTACAAACGACACCATGATGTATCGAGTGCCCTTGGTTGTAGGCAGACCCTCGTGGTAGTGTGTTAAACGTCCCGGGTGCATTAAAGACCAGCCTTTTCTCGGTGCTTCAATTCTGCAGTCATAACGCAGGAACCTGCAGCCCCCTCCCTGAAACACACACACACACACACACACACACACACACACCAAAATAAGTATTATCAGAACTGCATACTGTACCTATGGAGTGTGTGTTGGTGTGTGTGTGTGTGTGTACCTCGTAGTCTTTCCCCTTGCTGTTCAGAGCAATGTTGATGGTGAAAGTTGATGAGTCGTGATGTGGGCGGAGTGAAGGTTGTTCATCAGGACGATAACGAACCACAAAGTTCATCACAGCTTTAGCCTGAAACACACACACACACAAATTCAGCTTGGTAGTATCATAATACTGGATTAAAGGTTCAGTGTTGCATGCTAATTAGATAACAGGCTAACAATGTAGTTCTTCATTACACACTGATTATCTATAATACATGCTCTTCACTTACACAGCGCAGACAACATGCAACTCACATGACTCATTTATCAAGCCGAATACAAATGGACTTATTCATAAATTGTTCATACAAACATTTACACAAGAAATGTGGTTTTCATGAAAATCCCGTAAATTTGTGTTCCTGAGTGTGCGTAAATTTGAACATAAGAAGACTAAATAATGCAGACCTCGACTGGATCGACTTCAGATCATATAATCTTCATGGATTACTGCACTTTTATATCTGGAACATACTGTGGAGATTAAACTGTTTATGTTTATTACGTTTACAGCATTTAGCCGATGCCCTTATAGGTTTAGAGTCTCGATCAGAAACTCGTCTACGTGCTGGTTCACTCGCTCAGGGACTCAGAGCTCCATCCAGAACATTCCGTCAAAACCAGTCACTTTATTTTATTGGCTTTAATTAAAGAATATCAAAAATAAAGAAAACGAGCCAACACACATACACACACACACAAATTAAGACGAAGAAAATTATTTAATTATGACAAAAGAAACAGAGGCCGGTCTGTCTGTCTGTCTGTCTGCGCAGAGCTGTAAGCCGTAAACAAACACCTCAGCTGACAGAAGAGTTAGTGTTTGCCTATTGTTATTAATATTATATATTATTAAATAATGTTATTGGCATAGAAGTGAGTCAAATAGCTTCCACTTCTGTTTTTCTCTGTGTGTGTGTGTGTGTGTGTGTGTGTGTGTACCTTTGCATAATATCCTGGGTAAAGTTTCTCAGTTACAGGAGCGATGTAATCTATCAGGAATTTGAGCCACTCTTTCTCAAACTGAATCTGATTCATGTGAATATCGACAGTGGGAACATTTTCATATCCACCTGATAACCGCTCATCCTGAAACACACACACAAATATGGTCAGTTAACTCATAGTTTACATTAACTCATAATGAGGACATGCACAACACCACACACATTATGTTTGCCCCCAGACCACTGGCCGAAGTGCTCCATGGTCTCCACCAGATCGTCACACATTTTGTCTGAAAATGCAGGAAACCAGTAAACATCTGGACACGGCTGTTCCACCACATCCACGCCGTCCTCAAAGATCTGAGAGTAATCCTTATGGACATACTTCTCCCTCCAATCCTACACACACACACAGACACAGAGAGTGACCCAGAACCCTAATCTGAGCGATGTAAATTCAAATCAATCATATTTTTATAGGGACATTTATTCTTTAATAAAAAGTGAATAAATGTCTATGGCCATTTTGTCCTACTGTGTGTGTGTGTGTGTATTTACCATGGGGTTGTCAAATATCTGCCACATGTCTGGATGCAGCCTGCTTATGTTGTAGTTGTTGGTTGAGATCAGTCGGCCGAACTCATCCCTATTGGACACGAACATAAACACACCCTGCACACAAACACACACACACAATTAATAAATAAACCCTCTGCACCAGATAGTGCATCGTCTGTACGAGAGACAGACAGGCTGTTACAGCACGCACAAACACACACACAAACACACACACACACACCTGGTCCCGAACTGCTCTGCAGAACACCATATCTGGGTCCAAACCATCCTCCTGGTAGAGAGATACGTGGAAAAGACGAGTACGGAGAACTTCACCACGTATCAAATAAACCTGAGTTATATACGGAACATTCCACACTCCACTGAAAAAGAGACAGTGAGAGAGAGACAGGGAGAGAGACAAAGACCGACACTGTCGTTTAGTACAGAAAACCACCACATATAACACCACATGACCAACACACACACACACACACACACACACACACACACACAGCAGCAGCGGATGAGCTCACACTCTTTTTCCCTGAACGATGTCGATGTAATCTTCAGAGCGAGAATA
Organism: Stegophilus panzeri; assembly: GCA_024331685.1. NCBI lineage: Eukaryota > Metazoa > Chordata > Actinopteri > Siluriformes > Trichomycteridae > Stegophilus > Stegophilus panzeri. The sequence goes on from JANDJT010000050.1 coordinate 9,230,580, forward strand.
AAAACCTTCAGGACTCAGAGCTCCCCAAAAATTAGACCAGAGTTTACCGTGACGAGACAGCATCGGGGCAATAACAGGCCTGAGAGAGACAGACAGAGAGAGAGACAGAGACTGCAGTGATTCTTTCAATCCCATTCAGTCAAAAAAGTGTGTGTGCACATGTGTGTGTATGTGTGTGCGTGCGTGTGTGTTCTGTTTGTCATACTTGTTCTCTTCGATGAGGATGCGCAGAATGTCTGGGTTGATCAAAGCCACATCACTGTCAATGCTGAAGTAGTAATCACAGGCAGGATCGCTCTTACACACCTCCCTAACACACACACACACACACACACACACAGGATAAACCTGTTATAAATAAATACTGATAAAGAAATGAATAAATACAAATCTGTAACTGCAGCCAAAATGACAAACAACAATCCACCTTAAATCAGAGAGAAAAGGGTGTGTATGTGTGTTTGTCTTACACTGCCATGGTTCTGGCCTGGTCGTGTTTTAGGTTCTCTTCAGGCCCAACAATACGAGCAGTAGGGAACAGAGAACGATGCTGATTCCAGAACCGCTGCACATGCTGCTCATGATACACCACCTACACACACACACACACATACACAAACATTTTTGTGTGTGTGCGCACGCATGTCCATTTGTTGTGGAGGAACAGTGTGTGTGTGTGTTATTGTGGGGGAACAGTGTGTGTGGTGTTGTGGAGGAACAGTGTGTGTGTGTGATGTTGTGGAGGAACAGTGTGTGTGTGGTGTTGTGGAGGAACAGTGTGTGGAGGAACAGTGTGTGTGTGGTGTTGTGGAGGAACAGTGTGTGTGTGTTGTTGTGGAGGAACAGTGTGTGTGGT
>JANDJT010000050.1:9246639-9257052 GCA_024331685.1 Stegophilus panzeri
GTTGTCACATGAACAGATATAATCAAATATTTACAAAAATGTGAGGGGTGTACTCACTTTTGTGAGATACTGTATATTATTATAACAAAAAATGCTTCATATGCAAAATGGCTCTTAAAGTTCATCTAAGAAAGCCAAATCGTTCATGAATCACACATCAGCAGTGTGTGTGTGTGTGTGTGTGTGTGTGTATATATATATATATATATATATGTGTACAGTGAATGGATGCCAGGTCAGCCTGATAATTGGCAATTACATGGTCTGGGTGGAGGAGAAGACTGTGCTCACTTCCACAGAGATGGACGATATAACGATGATCACTGCTCCCGAAATTACCGTTTTGTCTGTAAATCACATGTATACACAGTGTGAATAATAAACGCAACACACTCATTCACTGTGAATGTGAATTAGTAAGAACTAAGAGCTAATAAACCACTCATTTAGTGACCACAAAGAGGCACAAGTTCACTCATGTTTTCAATATAATATATGACACATGAATATATGATAATATATTAATTGATTATTTAATTATTATTGATTTATTGAAATATTGACTACTGAATCAGTTGTAGTTTGTATTTCATTGGCATTTGTGTTAATGTTTTTAAGATTAACATTGTCTTAGAATGTAATTATTATTTATCTTATCATCATTCTGTATAATTGGAACAAATTGTGTAAATGACTTCTCTTAAGTTTGGATTAAATCACAAAAGGCATTAGATGAGGTTATCTGAGACATTCCTAATCTTCAGCTTGGTGTCTGTAAGACTCCTGAATGAGCTCCACTCTGGAGAGAGACATGTCTCACTCTCTTCAGCAACATGAACCACACAATAATTTCACATGCTCATTGAGACAGGATGTTAAAACCCTTGCTTGGATGAATACTGAGGAAGGAATTGTGTTTGAGTGTGAATTAATATCTGTTAAATGCTTCAGCTTAATAAACAAACCTGTTGAATATGTCCAAAATTGCCCAAGATTTATTAATCTTACTGAACGAAACAATTCAAAACTCTCACTGTACTCATTACCACACAAACACAGTCTTCAATTTTTAGTTCCAGAGAAAAACATGTTGAATTTATTTAGTTCACTTAGCTAAATTTTGATTTTGTTTAATTCAAATTGATCAACTTTTAATCTTGTCTACCTCCAGGCCGGACGTACAGGTTTGACCTTAAAGTCTTTTATATGACCACGAGGAAGTGGCAGATCAGTACTTCCTTTTCTACTGGGCATGCTCAGTTGGCTCGGTCTGTGGGACACTGTGCGTTTCGGTGAAGACGCTTTTGGAGTATTTGACACATCCTTCTTGCTGAGAGGGGTGTTACCGGTGGTGACAGCACTGCGAGTGCTGGAAGCCACAGTGCTGCAAGCAAAGTGGGGTGTGGTTTTGTGGGTATAGATGTGACTTTCCTGAGGGGGCATGGCAAGTGTGCGCAATGTAGATCTACATATTTTCTCTTTGGGTGCAGATTTCTGACGAATAACCGGCTTCCTCACCAAAGACTTCTGAGCAGATGAGACCTTGGGGGTGGGGCTCATGTTCACTGATGTAGCTGTGCATGAAGAAGAATATGTAGTTGGGGGCAGGACTTTAAGACTCTGAGTGTGTGTGATGGGGTGGAGCTTAGTGCTGCTAACAGAAATAACCTTCCTCATGCTTTGTTTCTCAGTGTGAGTAAGTGTTCGTACGGGATGAAGTGAGCGGAATTTCAGTGATGATGAAGAGTGGGAGGGCTCAGGAGAAATGAGAGATTTTTTCAGTGGCATTTTTCTGAAAGAGTTTACACTTTTACTTGCAGTGTTATTTGATATGGTGTTTTCTGAATTTACTGACTGAATCCTCTTTTTCTCTCCTTTGGATGCTAAAAAATTATGGGTATATTTGCAGTCTAATTCCTGATTGGTGGACTCAGTTGAATTCCTGGTGGTTTTCAATTCTGATGGGTTGCTAAGGGAAGCAGTAGGTGAGGTTTCAGCAGCAGGAGAGATGATGAGGTTGTGTTTACGATTCATGTTGCTGTTTCCATCCTCATTCTGTATTTCATAGTGTATGTTCATCAGATCTAGAGTTCTACCCACTGACTCCACCCCCAATATCACATCTGACTCTGCCCCCAGTCCCACTTCTGAGTTTGCTCCCAAAGCCACCTCCCCCTCCACCCCCAATCCAACATCTGGCTCCACCCTTAAAACCAACTCTGTGTCAACCTCTACCCTTGACTGTGCAGGGTCTGAAGTCATTCCCATGTATCTGTTCTTGTCTAGTTGTTTGATGTCAGAATCTTGGTGTGGAAACTCTTCATCAGTTGTTACACTGCTGCTGGATATCACAGTAGGGTCATCACCATTGTGACCATGAAATAAAGTTTTAAAGGGACTGTTTTGCAGTTCAGGAATCAGCTTGTGGGTTTCCACGTGGACAGCCATGCATGCTGAGTTAGAGTGTGTGTCTGATGGTGAGTGTGTATCTGTTATATTCATGTTGTTGCCACTGAGCCGTTGCCGTGGGCGATGGAGGCCAAACCCCCCCAGAGAATTGTGGGAGCTGGGGGGTTGGGCATTAAGGAGTTCCATAAGCCCCTCCCACTTCACTGCTGCCCGAACATCAATTTCACTGCTGCACCTGGACCTCAAGACTCCGCCCACCCAATGTTGTCCCACCCAGGAAGGCCGTTTCAGCTGAGACTCTGCCCTCATTGAACGTTCCACATTCTCCTACACAGAGAAAAATAAATAATGTTTGTACCTATGTGCATGAGTGTTTGTGTCAGTTAATTAGTGTGTGTGTGTGTGTGTGAGTGAATGTGTGTAAGAGAGTGTGTACCTGTACTGCGTTAGTGAATTTGGAGCAGAAATGATAGAAAATGTAGAAACACTCGTCCAATTTGAAAGTCTCTCTGTCTTCACAAAAGAAATCAATCATTTCATCTCCTTCAGTCTTCAGCAGAGAATGACAGACACTGACTTCCTTCAGAGAAACAGCTGCACACTGTAACACACACACACACACACACAATCTTTAACACAGGATGACAATTACTGACTACCTTCGGACAAACAGATGCACTCTGCAAAACACAGACACACCTGTAGGAAGGTGTGTAGTTGCTGCAGTAGTTGTGTATCACTCTGGATGTTCTGCTGTAAGTTTTTTATTCTCCTGTTCAGATTCTCCAAATCAACATCCAAACTGTCCACACTCACCCTAGAAGCAGAGGGGCAGAGAGGCACTTGTGAGGATGTGTGCTGGAACCTTTGGCACTAGAGAAGTGTAACTGTTTTTTTCCTCATCAGTTTCTGTTCTCCTACCAACGATTATAGCTGAGTGTTTTTAAGTACATGCTCAGGGGCATCAGCACAGTTCATTACTGATTGGTAATGTGCTTCACACAACATACAGACCATCAGAGAATCACTAAAAGGTAACTTTTGACCATCTCTGTGGGTTAGTAATAACGGTTTTTGGATTAGTAATAATTGGGGTTTAAGGACTAATAGTAATTAGCATTTAAATTTTATTAGTAAGAGTTTATATTTATAAAGTTTAGTAATTAGGGTTTAAGGTTTTGTAGTAATTAGGATTCAGTGATCAGGCTATGAGGTTAGTTTTGTAGTGTTGGGGAGAAGCTATCTAAAAGTAACAATGCTACTAACTTATCTATACTTTTCATTAGCGTGACAGTAGCTCCGCTACTTTAAAAATAGTATTGCTTTTCCAGTAACGAGTTACTTTTTCAAACGAGTAGTGATGTAGTGCGACCAATCGCTACAGATTTTGTCCAGTTATAACGATCCCCTTCATTTCATATCTGCGGTGCCCGCTTGCTTCACAGGAATTAAGAGCCTCACTGTAGCTCACATGGACAGGAAGTGACCGTCTGATGGACACATGAAGCAACCAACCACAGTTTGTTACGTGATGTAAATGATAATACCATAATAAATTAATACTGGAGTTTATTCCCTGATACAGTGAATATTCCTGTCACTTTGTTGTTAATATGCAACACAACACAATGTTTACATTTACTTACAAATAAAATATAATAAAAATAATGCTATAAGTTTATCAGTGCATGCAGAGGGATTTATTTTATGTTCTGAATACAACAGTCTGATTGTATTCCTTAACTTTTTAATTTCCATAATTAATTAATCGGGGTAAAAATAATAATAATAATAATAAAGAAACATAGTAGTAGTAGTAGTAGTAATAATAATAATAATAATAATAATAATAATAATAATAAAAATAAATAAAATTATAATCATTTATCGTTGCATATATTATTATTATTATTGGCCTATTAGAAGTATTATTCAGGTTCGACACACTCATCCTTATTATCCATGATGGAGTAGGAGATGGCAACTGATTTGGATAATGAGAAAACCAATTACCCGTGGCCTTATTTGTCGACGTTCCTGTGCCTTAGGGAATCTTAATCTTTAATCTTTGCAAAGATTAAAATCCCAAAGATTAAAATACTTTGTTATACCTGTTGCTGGGTTAAAATGCTTTCAGCTCTGTGATTGGTCCTGCTATAAAATTACAGCGGGCCAATCAATACTAATTCAATGAGAGACTAATTTCAAATGACAGGAAAATTGACCAGTCAAATCCTCCCTCTAGATGGGCGGGGTTCGTTATCACTAACTTCATGAAAAGTTCTGCCAGCTGTGGGGGACACGAGTCACAAACGGCCTCAGTCAATTCTGTGTGAAACTACCGGGGAAAACGCAGATAAAAGCTAGCCTGTTCTCCACGATGGAAGTTGCAAGTAATACCGCTAGGGAGGAGAACATCTAATTTATTACCGCTAGGGAGGAGAACATCTAACATTACTAATTTATTATCCACACCATTTTAGATTAACTTTAATGGGAAAATGACAGCTAGATGACAAGGCCTGGCCTCTGGTTAGGGGTTTATCCATATTTTCCTAATATTTAAAAAAAATAAAAATTCGTGTTTGCTGCAGTGATGTCCTCACCGTGCTGCGCTCTCGACATACTGAAGCTTCTCAGGGAATTTGAGCAGCTGGTCATCTTTCTTCTGGGCCTCCTGCAGATAGAAGTACACAGTGACATGGTACAGATAAAGAAAGACACACACACACACACACACAGGTTTTGACCCACCAGAGCAACAAAGTGCAGCAGGTTCATTTCTGGTTTATTGGATTTGGTTTCAGCCAGAGAGAGAAGAGAGGAGAGTTTAAAACCCACAGCATTTCCACCATAACCACCCTGAGAGCAACACACAGAAAAAAGGCAACAAATCTGTATTAACAAATAGAAAAGGTTTTTTTTTTTTTTGTTTTTTTTTTGTTTTTTTTTTTTAAATAGATTATATTAAAGAAACAAGATACATTAAATTACAGTGATAACTTTAGGAATCTTACAGCGTTTATGATGTTTCCTGCTTCCAGCACCAGGTGAAGAACTGAGTGAAGCTCCACACAACTCAACAATTCTATAAAATGAAATAATAGAAATCAAAACACAACATAAATCAATACACAATATCAAACACAAATTAGAATTAGGGCTGTGACAGTGGCAGTGTTTTTTCGGTTTTTTATTATTTTATTTATTTATTTATTTATTTTTTACACCACCGCTGTGGTTAATGACCAAGACCAAACGTCAATGATAGGGGTGATGGAGGAAGTGAAATTTATATCACCATATAATAATAATAATAATAATAATAATAATAATGATATTAATAATAATAATAATAATAATTTTATAGGCTTAAATTAAATAAAAACCTAAATATAAAAAAAAATTAATGAGGCTTTATTTGAGCACTTCCGTCAGTGAAACAACTCAAATACAGCCTTGTTGTGTGGTGGTGCTGCAGCGAGAAACCGCCTGAGGGCGCTGTGGGATACGGTATTGTGATTGCACTCAAGAGGAGAAGAAGAAGTGGATAATGAAGAGATTGAGTTAAACACGGTCGTGCATTTCTCTGATGAATACCTTATTTCTTTAATAAGTGTAGTATACCATAAGCCTATAAAACTTTGAAAGAAATACCAGTAGGACGGTATCCTAAATAATATGTTAAAAATCTAAATATTAAAGAAAATGTATAAAAGCTGCTCGATGACATGGCCCCCACCCCCACAAAGCCGACATATGGCTTCATCCAAATTTATTGGTTCACCTCTCTCGTTAGGCACGAATCCGAACTGTTCCCAGATCGCCGATGTAACATTTGGTTTCCCAACAAGAGCCATCGCAGCAGCAGAACCCGAAGAGAAATAGCAGAATTCGCCTGACTGGATTTTGCCGCGCTCAAACAAACCCCGCGCCCAACTAACAACAGACACCATATAACGCGTTTGATTATGATTACGTAATCTGTGCATTAATATACAATCTCCCGCTATATGGTAGACTATAAATACAAATTAATATAGTAACTGTTATTATTATTATTATTATTATTATTATTATTACACTTGTATACAAAACATTGTACTTTGTACTTGTCATAGTGCCCACTCAAGCAGAAACGTGTGACACCACCGCAGGTAGCACTCCACCACTGTTCTGGCAAACTACCACCACGGTGGTGCGGTTGTCAGCTGGTACTTTAATAACTAGTATTTCTTTCTTTCTTTCTTTGTTCGTGTTAATAGATAGTGAACTTATGACTTGAATATTAGAAAAATAAATGGGGTATTTGATAAGTCAGAGAATTAAATGGAGTGAAAAAATAAAACCGTGACTGAGAAGCACCTCTGATGGCAGTGCGAATAATGAACACATCTTGTTTCAGTGATGAGCATAAAGCAGAAAACTCCTCCTTGAACAGCATGGCTTCTACACGGAGATCAAACCTACACACATACACACACGCGCACACGTGCGTGCGATAAGATGGCGCTTTGAACAATAGCAGCTCAAAGTGTTAAACACAATGTTATTAATAAATATGTAAAACCTGTTGCTAAATTGTATTCGTAAAATTTGTACAGTCCTGTGAAAAAAATAAGTACACCCCATGAAATTGTTTTTATTTATTTATTTTTAACATATTTGCACGAGCAATCATTTGATCCTCTTTGAAACAGTGCCTATTAATTATGGCTGTGCAAAAATATCAATACAGCTAACTATCGCGATATTTTCTTTCATTATGATGTATTGATACATTTTTTTAAATCATGTTTTAAACGGATTTAAAATGATGTTAAAATTTCATCAAATCCCTGTGTGTGTTTCAAATGACCTCCTCCTCTGCTCCTGTAGATGCTGCAAAGCTAACAGTTGCCCGTCATATACATATAGACAATGTCTCAGAATAAGTGGGAGTGAGCATGGCGGAAAATATAAGAGCGCTAACAGCTTTCAGAGCCAACATGTGGGCGCACTTTGGTTTTTAAAAATAAGTCCGGGAGTAATGACTTAGATAAAACAAATGCCATTTGTAAGCTTTTCCAGGCTACGGTAAAATATTCAAGAAAAACAACCAACTTGTGTTATCACTTAACAAGACACCATGCAGAAGAAATGATGGCACTGTGACCTCAGCCAAAACCTGCTGACTCAAGGCAAACTATACTGGATAATACCACAGGCTTCCGTCTACCTCAGCTTGTGCAAAGAATATAACATTTCATTTGTAAAGATTTGCGACTGTATAGTGTGGTTGAAAACCCCAGCTTCAGGCATATGGTGAACACTATGGAGCCGCGGTATGTGATCCCGACTCACAGATACATAACGGACGTAGCCGTGACCAGGTTTTGTCTGTTCCTGAACAAAAATCTAAAGACAAAGTAGACCTGCTATAGTATCTATGTTGTTGGAGAGTTTGTTCAGTGTTCACTTCAGAAGGGCCTAAAGTTACTCAGGACAGGTAAAGTTACTCACATTGGATACTTAAAATGTAATCATTTATGAGTTATCAAAATATAGTAGACACTTGAAAACAACTTTTGAGTTGACTACAGTATGTTATTGTTTACAGCATAGTAGAGCATACTGACTATTTCAGTTTTATGAATGTTTACTTAATGCACTATTTTTTTTTATTTACAACATGCTGACTGTTTCAGTTTTATAAATTTTGTTTACTTAATGCACTTTATTTTTATATGATTTTTGTGGCATCTACATTTTTAGTTAAAAGTGTTCAGTTACACAATATGCACTTCATACATTTCAGTGTGTTCACTGTTCAGTGACACTGTGCAATGCAAATAAAAAGTATCGCAATATATCATGATATATCGTATCGTGACCCATGTATCGTATATCGTGATATGTATCGTATTGTGAGGCCCTTGGCAATACACAGCCCTACTATTAATAAAGGTGATACACTCTATCAAACGATCCATAAAATTGACATTTTGTAGTAATTTTCACAATGTAAATGAACAAAAAACAGATCAGTCACATGGAAAAGGTAAGTACACCTCTACATCTATCACACCTTCAAATCCATAAAATTAGAATCAGTTGTTCAAGATGCCAGTGATTCGAACCTGCTAAGGGAGTGCAGGTGAAACCGGTCTTAATTATACCCCTCTCATATCTAGTGTCTGGTGTTCCCTTTGTTATTGAGGCGTTTGGTGTCATTATGCTAAGATCTAAAGAGTTCTGTAAGGCCTACAGAAAAAAGGTTGTGGATGCCTATGAGTCTGGCAAGGGATTTAAAAACATCTCCAAATTATTTGAAATCCATCATTCCACTGTAAGGAAAATCATCTACAAATGGCATGGATTTCAAATGACTGCCAGTTAGTCCAGGACTGGCCGTCCCAGCAAATTCAGCCCAAGAGCAGACTGTCTGGTGCAAAAATAAGTCTCCAAGAACCCCAAAATTTCATCACAGGACCTTCTTGTAAGACTTGCAGCTGTTGGTGTCAAAGTGCATGCTTCTACAATCAGAAAGAGATTGCACAGATTTGACCTGCATGGGAGGTGTGTCAGGAAAAAGCCTTTGCAAGACTACAGTTTGCCAATGAGCATATAGGCAAAGACCAGGCCTTTTGGAATTATTTGCTCTGGACAGATGAATCAAAGATAGAGTTGTTTGGCCACAGTAACAGCAGACATGTTTGGCGCAGACCAAAGACAGCTTTTCAGGAGAAGCACCTCATACCAACTGTGAAGCACGGTGGTGGAAATGTTATGGGTTGGGATTGCTTCACTGCCTCAGGGACTGGACAGCTTGCATTCATTGATTCAACTATGAATTCTGCATCATATAAAAGAGAGCTTGAAGATAATGTGGCCATCTTTCTGAAAGTTGGAATTGAACTGAAAGTGGACCTTTCTGCAGGATAATGATCCTAAGCACACGAGGAACTCCACCAAGGAACGGCTCAAAAAGAGGAAATGGATGGTTATGGAACGGCTGAGTCAAAGCCCGGATTTGAATCCCGTTAAAATGTTGTGGGGGATTTGAAATGGACAGAACATGCAAGAAAACCCTCAAAAATCTTGCAGCTGAAAGAATATTGCATGGAAGAGTGGTCAAATATTCCAGCAAACTTGGTGGACAATTATGCAAAACACGTACAAGAAGTTATTTCTGCTAAAGAGGGCAATACTAGCTTCTGAGGCCAAGGGTGTTATTACTTTTTCCACAAAAGAATATCACAGCTATTGATATTTCAGTTGAATAAATTATTGAAAACATGAATTTTTCTTGTGGTTTTGTTCAAGTATATCAACTTCATTAATAGGCACTGTTTCAAAGATGATCAAATGTTTGGTCAAATCCAAATATGTCAAAGGAACAAGTCACACTTCACTTCTGCTAACAGTTACACTCAGGCTACATATTAAATTTCATGATTTAATGATTTTTACACTACACTATTAACGATGAAGGTAAATAAATCAGTGAAGTAAATGTGCAAAATAATAAAATAGTATATCACGTTACTCTATGGACATACCAGTTGTTAAACTGCACTTGTGTAGTTGTAGTGGTGTGTGGATGAGTTGGCGACTCAGCAGAAGTTGCTGATTAAATGAAAGAAGCATGGTGTGTAAACTCCTTATAGTTTAATGATACAGTAGTTGGATGATGCAGTGTCTGTGTGTGTTTCTGGGTGTGTGTGTGTACCTGGGTAAGAGTGTAAGTTGATACATAAAGGAGTCCACATTGTTTAGGTGTGTTTTATCTCCTTTATATGAATGCAGCTTCTCCACCTGTAACACAGATTTACACACACACACACACACACACACACACACACACACACACACACACACTTTACAATTCAGCTATGTTATTCATACTGCTCTAAACTCACTACTTCTTTAGTGTACAGTGCATCCAGAAAGTATTCACAGCGCTTCACTTTTCCCACATTTTGTTATGTTACAGCCTTATTCCAAAATGGATTAAATTCATTA
>JANDJT010000050.1:9266443-9278359 GCA_024331685.1 Stegophilus panzeri
TTATTGGTGCTGTCCAGCCTGTAGAGGACGTACGAAGGCATGTCATCCTCCAAGAGAGGCAGGATGTAAATCCAGCTGATCCAGCACTGCAGATCTGGTTCCTCCCAACACAAGCTGTTTTGAAGAACACAGCAGAACTGTAGGCTCAGCACGGAGATCTCTCTTCACTTTATATCGATTCTAATAGTCACAAACCAAACCACAGAGCTTAGTGGAAGCCTTCAAACCTACCATTTTCAATGACCACCTTAAGGAGTCTGTACTCTCCATACCGTGCCTTGGTGAAGATCTCCTTCACCTCTGCCGGGGCTGTTGATACAGAGCAAAAACAACAAAACAATTTGACCACATGTACGTAAGAAAGTATTAATCAGATCGATAAGTCGAGTGATTGATCGTTTTAGGCGATTAGTCAGCACCAATAACCGATTTCAAAATCCACACAGTTTTTCCTGGTTGTGTCTATTATGGGAGTGGTGGAAAAGGGTCTGCTGTCATTATACAGTATGAGAGTGGCCTCTAGAGGACAAATAAAACTGGCAAAGTTTGTTGTGTTATTTGATGTGTCTCTTTTTTTAAATTCATTTTGAATGTCTCCATTATTATTTGTTATTTGGAGAGTTACTTTTTGGTTCCATTTGGATGTATATATTTTATTTACTTTAATATTTATTAACAGTTTATATATTACTATTTATACATTCATTTAATTTTAAAAACTACAGTACATTTTCTTGGTACAGTCAGTACTGTTTATTTTTGTAATAAAGTTCAGCAATATTTTACTTTGAGTGTTCAATTGACTAATCGGTTATCGCCAGGTACTGCCCAGCTTAGTTATCGGTATGGGTAAAATCCACTATCGGTCCACCTCTAGATAATTCTCTCACACACATAATAGAGTTAAGAAGTAAAATAGAAACCTCTGAAGGGCCACTGTTTATGCATTTGTATCCCAGATTTTGCATTCCAGTGTTTCATAACATCCAAAAACAAATGATTTTTGATTTTGCAGTCAATGTGCCTCATGAAATAAAAAAAGAAAAAGTTAAAATGTAAGATCTTGTTATTTAAAGACTGCAACTTTTCTAGAAGTAAACAATGATATGAATTACCTAAAAAGGATGCCAGGCAGTGTCGTGGCGAACAATCTTTCCAGCCTAACAAAAAACTTCAGAGACAGAGGTTTAGTAGATGTCAAAACAGTGATTAAACTATAATTAATTGAAACAATAAAGTGAGACAGTCTGCAGAAAGTCTGAAAAAATGCAAACACATACAGCCCTTCTTATACCTTTCTCCACAGCGTACTAATCTTAGGCAGGGTTTTGCCTTTTCTCTTAAAAACAGCTCAGTCTTCTTTGCCACAATTGTTTATTCTTGTCTCTATGTTATCTTAAATTTGTGGCATATGTGTTGTCAGTTGTATATATATATATATATATATATATATATATATATTATCAGGACAGGGTTTTTACTTTGTCCCATAATTCACCCTTGTATCTTAATTATTTTCTAGCCTATAGTGGGCCCCAGCACGGAGGGGCCTCCTACTTCCTCTTTTGCTTCCTCTTCCACTCACTACTTCCTGCTTCCTCTTCTACTTCCTACTCCCTGCTTCCTCTTCTACTTCCTACTTCCTCTTCCTATTTCCTCTTCCACTTCCTCTTCTACTTCCTCTTCCACTTCCTACTACTCTTCCACTTCCTCTCCCTACTTCCTCTTCCTATTTTCTACTTCCTCTTCCACTTCCTCTTCTGCTTCTTATTTCCTCTTCCACTTTCTACTTCCTCTTCCTACTTCCTGCTTCCTGTTCCATTTCCTCTTCCTCTTCTACTTACTACTTCCTCTTTTACTTCCTCATCCACTTCCTACTTCCTCTTCCTACTTCCTCTTCCACTTCCTATTTTCTACTACCTCTTCTACTTCCTACTTCCTCTTTTGGGGTTAGAGTTAGGGCTGTGGTTAGGCCCCTGGGGGCCCCTGTGTGTTGGGGGGCCCCCAGGGCGTGGGGGCCCCTGGGGAGAGTGTGTGGATGTATTGGAGCCCCTGGGGACACCGGTGTGTGTGGTTAGCCTAGAGTGGGCCCCAGCATGGAGGGGCCTCCTACTTCCTCTTTTACTTCCTCTTCCACTTCCTACTTCCTCTTCCTCTTTAACTTACTACTTCCTATTTCATACTTCCTCTTCCTATTTCCTACTTCCTCTTCCTACTTCCTCTTTTACTTCCTACTTCCTCTTTTACTTCCTACTTCATGCTTCCTCGTCCACTTCCTACTTCCTGCTTACTCTTCTTCTTCCTAGTTCCTCTTCCTATTTCCTCTTCCACTTCCTATTTCCTAACTTGGCGTGGAAGGTCACATCGTCGATCTCAGACTGGAACTTGGCATGGGAGGTCACATCGTCGATCTTAGACAGGAACTTGGCGTGGGAGGTCACATCGTCGACCTTGGACAGGAACTTGGCGTGGGAGGTCACATCGTCGACCTTGGACAGGAACTTGGCATGGGAGGCCACCTCTTCAACCTCGGACAGGAACTTGGCATGAGAGGCCGCCTCTTCGACCTCGGACGGGAACTTGGTGTGAGAGGCCCTCTTTTCGACTTTGGACAGGAACTTGGCTTGAGAGGTCATCTCTTCAACCTTGGACAGGAACTTGGCTTGAGAGGTCATCTCTTCGACCCCGGACAGGAACTTGGATTGCGAGGTCATCTCTTCGACCTCAGACAGGAACTTGGCTAGAAAGGTTGTCTCTTCGACCTCAGACAGGAACTTGGCTAGAAAGGTCGTCTCTTCGACCTCAGACAGGAACTTGACTTGAGAGGTTGTCTCTTCGACCTCGGACAGGAACTTGGCTTGAGAGGCTGTCTCTTCAACCTCGGACTAAAACTTGGCAATCAGAAGTACAAGGATCAGGCAGAAAACAAAGTCCAAGGCAGGCTTGGGTCAAATGATCAGGCAAATAGGCTAAATGAGGCAGAGCAGAGAATCGAGGTCAACAGAGAAAATAAAGTCTATAACCAGAAAAGCAAACACGAGATAAGGCTTGGAAATACAACAGAGACTAAACAACTGAACGTAATACTTCGCGAAGTCATAGTGTTCAAAAAGTCTATTATATAGCATGGTTAAAACAATAGCAGAACAGATCAAAGAAATCAACCGAGGCACATAAAATTTGTTTCAGCAATGGTTAACATTCACAGTTAAAGAAACCATATAAACAGACTGCATAATATGTGCCAGGAAAAGACAGATGGTTAGAGTCGTTCTGATTCCTAGCCACTTGCGAGATACAGAGATGTAAGCCTCTCTCACCATGCTAAATCAAAGCATGTGTTGCACTATACCTGAACTGCAACCCAAACCTAGAAGGGACACAATACCAGCATACTGTAGAAAGATACAACCCAAAGTACATCTACAGAAATAGCTGCCAGAATGTGGCTAAGTCACTAATGTGACCGGTAGTCCCCAAGCCACCAGGTAACGTGAAAATAGCTCCCGATTTATGCTTCCCATACTGCTATGAAGGATACAGAAACCAAATTTTAGGGAAGGTGACGAACTGTGAGGAAATATGGAGTGCTGAACAGAATGTGCACGTAGCAGTTATAGATGAAGATGGAAAAAGATCTAAGGTCAACTGGAGAATCTTGAATCTGGTCGAAATGGGAACATTACCAGTAGCTGATATATTCTTCTACTGTGGACAGGGAATGGTTATACGACAGACCCTTCCACCATACTGGGGAAGAGAGTGTGCCCCAGTAATCTTGATAGGCTCCCTCAGGAACATGGATAAAGATAGGCATGGATAAAGAACTAGTAGTGCCGAGGTGGAAAAGACGCTTTAGCCTCGAAGGGAAAGAGGTATACATAAATTGGGCAGGAGTCCCAGTAGGTATCCCCAAAGAGTACAGGGCTATGGGAGAAGTGTCCACAGACAACTTGATTGCATTCCTTCCATGGATGCTGATGAAAAGAAATGCAGAATGGATTAATTATATATGGTACAACCAACAGCAATTCATAAATTACACCCTGCAGGGAATTGAAAAACAACTACATGTAGTGTCCCTAATGGCCCTGCAGAACCAACTAGCTATAGATTCGATGAGAGCACCAGATTGCTTAATTGGTGAGGAATGCTGTACAGTAATCAACATGCATACTGGGGCAGGAAGTAATCTCACTTTTGCCATTAAAGCACTGGAGAATCTGCGCAATGAACATGTGTGGAATTCACATAAACCAGAACCTGAGTAAGAAGAAGCAGACTGGTTTAACTGGCTATTCTCTGGGAGCTGAAAGGTCATCCTGATCAGAATGGGAACAATACTGGTAATCTTCTTATTAATACTAACGTTGCTGACCTGTTGTGTAATCCCCTTTATCCGCAAAATGATCGGCAAAGCCAGTCAATCCTTATTTGGGCAAAACCTGCAAATTGTTGACAAACCAGAGTATAGTGAAGAGTACGATGTCCCCTGGAAAGGCTCATTCTGCCTGGAAGTATCCCCATAATGCATTTCTAAAAACACACTCCAGGAAAATGTATATAATGTAAAAAGGAGAACACTAATAAAAAAACATGAGTTACGTAGTGAAGATAGAAAAATAATAATAACAAAATAATAATAATAAAATAAGCAAAAAGAAGGAAAAAGAAAAAATGGACCTAATAGAAGTGTATCCAGTAGGTAATATGTGTATTATGTCTTTGTTTTTGCATATCTTTCTTTCAATAATTAAATAGAAAGATTGTGCTGGACAGCAGAATGGACACTAGATATGAAGTGATAGACATCCTGACTGATGAACTGAGAGAATGGAAACCAACTCACTAGGAGCAACTGTCAAGCAGATTACATCACCATGGACTGAAAATGGGTAGACGCAAAGGAAGAACAGACATATGGACCCATGAACAATGAAGGGATCAGAGTTGGGTTACCCATGTGAGATATCATCTGATGTCTGAGGTATCATATGGACTTCGGGTAGGAGGACTAGAATGGTTTTCCCCAAACACTCCCATATGGAAAGACATAGAGGTCATTACAGTCAGGGCAGGAGAAGATAGACTATGGACTAATGTGCCTACTAAGACAAAGAAGATCTTAAGCACCCTGCCAAATTCAAGAATGGGGAACAGATAAGGGTTCAGGGTGATGTGCTAGTAACCTCTTCCCTGACCCCCACCGAGCCCTTCTACATGGTGTAAAATCACAAAGGGCAGAAGGAGGCATTCGCCAGGGAGTGGCAGACAACAACAAGGTTGTCTGCTGCTTGTGTCGATTTACACGAGAAGAACTGAAATATTATGATTGTGTTGCTGTATGTTAATGAATGTTAGTGTATAAGGATGTTGATATGTAGAGTCCAGGTGAAGAATACACTGTCAAGCACAAAAGCTGGCAAGGTCAGAATTTTTCCCTCATTAATTGGCAAAGAATGGGAGGGTTTTTTCGCTCACCTCTGGGCATAGTTACCTGTCATTAATAATATGCTTGCTTGCTATTGTAAGAAAGGTTAAATAAGGGTTATCAGGTTAGCAGGTTTAGCAGGTTTATGAGAAGAGTGTAACTTTAAAGTCACAAACGGGGGAATTATGTAGAAATTTAGAGTGATAGAGTATAAACAGTTAAAATATCACCTGAAATCTGAAAACAGCTGAATGTAAAGGGAGACTATAAGGTATAATATTTGTGCAGTGTGTGTGTAGGAGAGCGAGAATGGAGGGGCCCCACAACAGATGCACAGTTAAGAGAACACACACACACATTCACAGATAAAAGAATACACACAGGGATGAGGTTTAAGATGAGCTTGTATATTGACAAAGTATAATGGCAAAGTTACTTTTTTACAGAATAAGGTTTCATTGAACATCATACAGGGTGTGGTGGAAATTAAACAAACACCAGTAGACTCGTCCTCTCAGGTTTAGAAGTTTATTGCAGACCATACAGGAAGAGAAGAATGAGAGGGCTCTGGCACGATACTCTGCATCCATGATATATATACTGAAGGTACCGGTGTATGTCTGCACATCTGGTACTTTCAATAAGGAAGCCAAAACCATTAGTCAGATGGTCCTAACTTACCTTATGGTTACAAGGTCGTAGTGGGTGTGCAGACATCTCTAAAGATAATAACATATTTGTGTCAGCACAAGTTCAGCATGAGTTCAGCGTAAGTTCAGAACATTCTGTACTTATCTAGACTAAATAACGTGACCTTACATGGCCTGACATACAGGGACAGGAACAGAGATGAGTCTTTCAAACATGAAAAAAATACAAGAAATTAATAAATTTCTCTCACAAGGGCATATTGTCCTTTAATTAATGCGCTACAGGAATTACACTGCCTGGGTACACTTGGATACAGACGGGAGCAGCGGTGTCTGGGTCCCCCGAGATAACTGAGTATATGTTTGCATAGCGGCGTCAACCGTCTTTGGTGTCCCGGGGTTGGGGTATTTGACCATATGTCTGACCTTAAAAACACATGAATCATGGGATAGTTAAAAGCATGAATCTGACCATAAAACACAGAGTAAACATAGTGGCCCATAGGCACACAGTATAGAGTAGATAATGTTAAAACGTTCACTCACCCAGGACAAAAGTTGCTTATCCTTGTTGGAAGAAGTCTCAGAAGTAAATAAACAGGAATGGGGAAATAGAGGCATGATATAGACTCCTCAGTGTAATTACGCAAATAATGATGTGAAAAGCAAACCAAGGTAAAGATAGTGGAAAATTCTAAGCAGTAATAAATGGTAGAAACTTAAGGACCTCCTGGAAATAATAGGAAATTATGCAACTGGGATACATGTGGAGGATTGTGATTGGATGTGCAAAAAGGGGAACATGTGTGATTAGTTAAAGCTGGATAAGAGGAACATGCATGAAATGTATATAAGGAAGATTGTGACCAGTAGGACCTAGGTGCAAGCTTCATTTTCATGACTCTTGTGCCACTGGTACCAGCTGGTTTGTTTGCTGTCTTGCTTGACTGTTAATAAACCTACCTCATCTGAATCCAGTCTTTGTTAGTTTGGTTTATTTATCTTAGGTGCATGTCAGATCGTTAATTGATTTTATAGTTTGAATTTGTGAGCTAGCAGGGTCAATGTAGGTTGAAGGAGTAAACTATCCTGCACCATCCTCATCAGGCATTATAGGAGAAGATTCAGGCAAAGGGAGATGTCCTGGCAAAGGGAGGTAGCACAATAGCAAGTAATGACTAAAAGGGTGCCAATAACTGTTGCACAGCTATATTTAACAAAGATATATAACTTATATATATATATATATATATATATAAACCTGTTATGTTTGCAATTGTTTGATATCCATGAGAGCAGAGTATTTTTGTGAATTTTTTAAACAAAAATCAAAAGGTTAAACAATAAAGACAATTTTTTCCTATGTGCAATTTTTCCTATATGCTTAGGGACACACACACACAGGAAACATAAGGATAAACTCAGGAAACATGAGGAAGGGGGGAAAATAGAAAAACACAAGGGAAAAGAGAAACCACAGGAGCCTAAGCCTGGGCCATGACAAGAGATATTTTGGCAAAACAATATAAAAGAATACTAGGTAGTCTAGATTTAGGGAGAGGAGAATGTGAGTGTGCGCTAACAAAGGGCTTGGTTTGTGTTACGGTCTCCCCTTTAGGCAGCGTGCTTGGAGAGCCGGAGGGTGCGCTCGTGCACAAGCAAGGTGCGCGAGTGCTCAGCGAGCACCCGCTCTCCAAATGTTGACAACTGTGACATTGTTTACTGTGGACATGTGTGTTTTTTGTTTCTGTTCTGTCTCCTCCCTGTTCTGGCATTGGTTGTTGTTCGAGGGTGTACTTCAGAGTTTTCAGCTGTCAGCACTTAGCGCTGATTATGTTTGATATATATACTGTGCGTCTCCCAGTACACGGCGCGGAGTATTAGATATAGTTCTATAGATTATTTAGGTTAACGTTAGATTAGTTCACTTTGTCCATGCTGGTGTTTTCCGCTCCCATTTCCCAGTCTTAGGTTCATGTTTCATGTTCCATGTGTATGACCTTGTTTCTCGTTTCCTCGTTGTGATTTCCGCTTAGCCCAGTTTATGCCTGTTTGCCGATCACCTGACCCTTTGCCTGTCTTGACTACATTTTTGGATTACGATTTGGATTTGTCTGCCTGCCCTTAAATAAAAGCTTTTAACTGCAATTGCTTCCGTATCCTACTCCCTTACGTCCTGGGACGTGACAGTTTGCGAACAAAGGGAATTCCCCAATGCCCACTCACCCACACACAAAGGAGGAATGAACCGACACTGTGAAATTTAAAAAGAAGGATTCCATGCAATGCGGGAACCAGAAATGGACTGAGATGGATTTATAGAGCTCTAGCTCCAGTTAATTGGTCCCAATTTTCAAATGAGTAGATTAAAAAAGTGTAATAAGTGTGACTTGATTACCTGAGTGCCCTATTGTCCACTAAATATCCACAGATTCACAACAGAATTGTTCACCGGCTGTTGTAATGTTATTAGCTCTGAATGTCATAAACAAGATTTGATGTGGGGATCTAACAGCAAGATGACAGTGTTAGTACGAGATCACATACAAAAAGGGGTTCACCAAGAGGAGCAGGGCTTTGTGATATACCATAAGAAATAACATTCAATCTGGTCAAATTCAAGCTAAAAATAATAAGCCACTTTATTTCAAATTAAAACAAACCTGTAGTTTGTTTCTGTAGTTAATTAAGCCCAGGTGACCTTTGAACATGCATGTCGTGGGGAGTCCGTTGCATTTGCCAAATCACGTGGTCCGAGGCATGCTTTGTTAAAAGAAGTGCAGGAAGTTCTAACGTGATTCACAATTCATCTTGGCAAGATCCTTGTAGATCCATTTGCCCCGTCAGGAATTAAACAAGTACAAATCTTGTTTTGAGGTGCATAGAATGGTCTGGCCACTTCCTGCTTTAATCTCAAACGTTTTGGTGATGGTTGGCTTAAACTTGCATGTTAAAAGAAAGTAATTACGAAATGACGGTTGAACTCATTTCCCTTTTAGTGGAATTTAGTCCTGTTGCATAGGGCCCTTATACATACAAAGACTACTGGCATTCCCACCAAGTTACAGTCTATTAGCAGATAGGGTTAAACTGGGTTAGAGTCAAAAGCAAGACAAATGTAGCAAAGGCAAGACAGTATTGTAATTTTACTCATTCAAATGCTGATCTTGTTTCACTAAAGGTGACCCCAAATATAATATAAAACAACCACTCACAACTGAAATGGCCATGAATTTTTTTATTTGTTTTTTGGTGCTCCACAAATGTGCTTAAAAAGGCAGAGTAGACCTTGGAATTTATTTTAAATGACAAATATTTAAAATAAAGTACAGATACAAAGGACAACAGGTGACACTGGTGACCAAACGTGTAGAAAAATGGTTATCAGTTAAAATTACTAACCCCTTAAATACAATACTTCAATACCACAAAACAAACAATTGTTAGAACAACACTAGTAATACTGTAATATTTTTATATTATTTTTAATTTAAGTGAAAATTATACCATCTTATTTAGAACCTTATTTAGTTTTGAGTATGCTGTAAAATGAGAAAACTGATGGTTTATTGGATTAGGCACATTTTAAATTTTCTTCTATGATCAGTTATAACAAAAAAATTAATAAAGAAATCAAAACAAATGGCAAAAACATATGACATCGGCACATGATATATGCTACACTTTTCCCCATCTTAGTTTTACACTACACTATCATAACTACTGTATTTCATTGTTATAAACAAGTGTTTCATGAGGTGGACAGATGTTAATTGAGATTATTGTGCCATTGAAATAGTATCTATAATAGGGAGAGCTAGAATGGGTGGCAGCTTGCACAACATTATCAGAGAGTGTGGCTGTTAAACAAGAGCTCACAGTGCTGTGAATTGCACCCACAAAAAGGTGGCATGGGAGCTTGGAAACCTCCCTCTTACCCCTGCCCCAAAAACTTGATAATCAACTTGAATTGTTAAGTGTAAGACCTAAGTGTAGCTAAGTGTAGACCTTGGTGAATGAGGGGACATTATGTGTGCATATCTATGTTCACCGGTTGCCAAACTGAGGTGCACTTTCACGCAGAAGCTTCTCTGCATGCTCGCTCCACACTCATGAATAGGCTACCTTTTTGTGGCCGCAAAACTGCTCCTTGCCTCTCCTCTTTTTACAACCACGCTCCCTCATATGGTCATGCTGGCCATCCTTGTGCTGCCTATTAAATGCCATAAATTATATTGCTTACATACCTAGCACCATTGGAGATATCCATTCCTAATAAAAAATATTGTTTGGCCACAACTTACAGTATTAACACATGTGACTTAATGCATTGCCACAAGTTAATAAGGAGTGGGAACGAGATCATTAAGTTCTTTTAACTAGACCATTAAGTCAAGGCCATTTTTTATTAGGGTGTGGAAAAGGTGATTATTAAGTTGTGGCCACAGCTTAATAAGGTGCAATGATTGTGTTGTACCCACAAGGAGAACACAAGGGCTACACTCAGTTCTGTTTATAGAATTGTTGGTTGATATATTTCTCAGTACTGTTAACAGTGTTTTCATTTACTCTGCATTTGTAGTCTTTTTGTTTAGTGACATTTAACTATTGGGGAAAGTGATTATTTTTCTACTTGATTTACTTCAATTACTTTTATATTATTTTTAGAGGTACAGAGCACCTTGAGGTGTTTCAGTTGTGAAAAAAATATATATAAAATATTTGTTATTATTGTTAGTTGTAATAATAATAATAATAATAATAATAAGAAGAAGAAGAAGAAGAAGAATGATTTACATGACATAATTGTCGTACAGTGCCTTGGTAAATATGAGCAAAGAAGGCTGTGAAAAATTGTCTTTATTGTTTAACTGTTTGATCTTTTGTTAAAAAAAAAAAAAAAAAAAAAAATACTCTGCTCTCATGGATACCAAACAATTGCGAACAAAATTCAGGTTTATCCAAAAACAAAAACCTTTGTTAAATATAGGTGTGCAACAATTATTGGTACCCTTTAAGTAAATACTTTGTGTTACCTCCCTTTGCTACGATAACAGTTCTGAGTCTTCTCATATAATGCCTGATGAGGTTAGAGAATACATGGCAAGGGATCTGAGACCATTCCTCCATACAGAAT
The DNA here is from genome assembly GCA_024331685.1 of Stegophilus panzeri. Classification (NCBI taxonomy): domain Eukaryota; kingdom Metazoa; phylum Chordata; class Actinopteri; order Siluriformes; family Trichomycteridae; genus Stegophilus; species Stegophilus panzeri. The sequence goes on from JANDJT010000050.1 coordinate 9,277,662, forward strand.
CTCTCCAGATTCGTGTGGATCCTCCTCTTCAGTTCACCCCACAGGTTTGCTATGGGTTTCAAGTCAGGTGACTGGGATGGCCATGGCAGGACCTTGATTTTGTGGTCAGTAAACCATTTTTGTGTTGATTTTGATGTTTGTTTTGGATCATTGTCCTGCTTGAAGATCCAACCATGGCCCATTCTAAGCTTTCTAGCAGAAGCAGTCAGGTTTTCATTTAATGTCTGTTGATATTTGAATGGGTCCATGAGGACATGTCACCATATTTAACTGTGGGCATGAGATACTTTAGTTCATATGGCTACCTCTCTGTGTGTGCCAAAACCACCTCTGGTGTTTACTGCCAAAAAGCTCTATTTTGATTTCATCTGACCAAAAAACCTGATCGATTTGAAGTTCCAGTAGTGTCTGGCAAACTATAGATGCTTGAATTTGTTTTTGGATGAGAGTAGAGGCTTTTTCCTTGAAATCCTTCCAAACAACTTGTGGTGTTGTAGGTGATTTCAGATTGTAGTTTTGGAGACATTCTGACCTTAAGACTCAACTTAACTCACTCGAACCATCCTCTTGATAGTGTGTTGAGACAATATAGACACACCTCCTCTTCCAGGTTGATTCATTACATTTCCAGTTGACTGGAACTTCTTAATTATTGCCCTGATGGTGGAAATGGGCATTTTCAATGCTTTTGCTATATT
>JANDJT010000050.1:9286971-9298415 GCA_024331685.1 Stegophilus panzeri
ATAATATCATCAAAAGATTCCAAGAATCTGGAGAAATCTCTGTGCGCAAGGGACAAGGGTGAAAATCAATATTGCATTCCTGTGATCTTCAGGCCCTCAGGCGGCACTGCATTAAAAACAGGCAAGATGCTGTAATGGAAATCACTGTATGCACTCAGAAACATCTCCAGAACTCACTGTCTGTGAACACAGTTCACCATGCCATCCACAAATGCTGGTTAAAGCTTTATTATGCAAAGAAGAAGCCATATGTGAACATGACCCAGAAATGCTGTCATCTTCTCTGAGCCAAAGCTCATTTAAAATGGACCGAGGCAAAGTGGAAAACTGTTTTGTGGTCAGACAAAATGAAATTTGAAATTCTTTTTGGAAACCATGGATGCCCCATCCTCTAAATTAATAGGACTTAAGAGGAGAGGGACCATCCAGCTTTTTATCAGCACTCAGTTCACTGCATCTCTGATGGTATGGGGGTGCATTAGTGCCTACGAAATGGGCAGCTTGTACATCTGGAAAGGCAGCATCAATGCTGAAAGGTATATACAGATTTTAGAGCAACATATGCTTCCATCCAGATTCCATCCCATCTTTACTTCTGAGAGACTCTGCCTCTCTAAGATACTCTTTTTATATGCAGTCATGTTATTGACCTGTTGCCAATTAACCTAATTAGTTTCAAAATGTTGCTCCTGTTTATTTTTAGTAACACTTACTTTTCCAGCCTTTTGTTGCCCCTTCCCAACTTTTTTGAGATGTGTTGTGGCCATCAAATTCAAAATGACCTAATTTTTTCCTTAAAATGGTACATTTCCTCAGTTTAAATATTTGATATGTTTTCTATGTTCTATTGTGAATAACATATGAGTTTATGAGATTTGCAAGTCATTGCATTCTGTTTTTATTTACATTTTACACAGCGTCCCAACTTTTTTTGGAATTGGGGTTGTACATACTGTTTCAATGGCCGTGCAGTAGGTACTGCATCGAATGCAGTACCGCCTATCATAATACACGACTTCAGATGAAGCCCACGATCACATGCTCAAGTTCACCCTATTACTGATTGCACTCTATCACCACCACACACTACATAAGCATGCTCAGCACTAAGACTTGTGAAGTATTCATTCAGCTTTGTTAACTCATCTGAGATACCAAGCATTTATTTTGTGTTTGCTCCTTCTGGGTTTGACCCACATTTCTTACCTCATTCTCTGATTATAGTATCGTCCTCTGAATACCTGTTTGTACAGAGCCTGGCCATGTTCATATTCCTGGATTTTGCCCTTGATATTGTGTTTTGGATTTGTTTGTCCTTGCCATTTTTAACTGTCACTTGTAAAATAATTACTTTTGTTGTGAAAGGACTATTTGTGTCAAAGTGCAAAAAGACTGTGTGTGTGCATGCATGCATGTGTGTGTCTGTGAGAGAGAAAGAGACTGGCACTTAACATTCTGAAACTCTTAACTGACAGTCAGTTTGTGTAATCTTATTTGTTGCATATTAAAAAATACATGTCAGCTGATTTTTGTTACTACAAACAAATGCTCAACTCAAAATATTTCCCCAGTCGCTTAACTAATGATGACATTATTCAGGTAAGAGCACTTTTCTGATTGAGCACATGCAAAAAAATGTGTGGCTTAGCAGAAATTCTTGGATTTGTGGCTGATTAAAAACACATTAACATTTAGTAAAAGCCAAGTTTTCCATTGAAATTAATCAAGCTGTTTACTGCCCCTAGTACCAAACAAATGATTATAACTTGAAAAATGGGCAGTGGTAGCTCAATGGTTAAGATGTTGGTCTGTTTATCAGAAGGTCATGAGTTCAAATCCCAGCACTGCCAAGCTGCCACTGATGGGCCCTTGAGCAAGGCCCTTAACCCTCATCTGCTCAATTGTATAAATGAGATAAATGTAAGTTGCTCTGGGTAAGGGAGACTGCCAAATGCTGTAAATGTAAAAATGTATTTTAAAATGATAAGATATTTAGAGGTTTTTGAAATGTGGAATATCTCTCCTATAAAGCTTAAATGGAGTTTATAGGTGAAAGTATAAGGATTTTAAATGAAAATATGTATTCAGACAATTTATACTCAAAGCTAGAGTGGTGATGACCACCCACTCCAGCTTTTCTCCACTCAAATGAATAGGAAAAGGAAGAAGGATAAATAGAAAGAGAAGGATGAGTGTATCTGTCTATAATTTGATATGATGGGTCCTGGTGTACCCAAATTTGACCATGTGAATTTTGGTGGTTGTAGCTTGAGAATTATACAAATTACAGAATAGCAAATAAAATCCCATTCAAGTGAATGTGGAAAAAAGGAATGGAAAAACAAGTGTAGAAGAAGAACAGATGAATATTTCCAAAAGCTGTACATAAGCATACTTCTCTGGATCAGACAGGACATGTTAGAGTTGGTTCGGTGTAGATATCTTCAGCTGTAGGAGGAGATACGTACAGAAAATCAGGTGGAATAATAATAATAATAATAATAAGAGGAAGCAGAAGAAGAAGAAGAAGAAGAAGAAGAAGAAAATCAGAACAATTACTAAACTAGATCTTAGACCCTAGTTCATGGGTTCACAGATCTTTGGGTTTGGGTTTAGGGCAATTAGAGGCCACTGGTGTATTTATTTTTTTTGGTTTGGGGGAAATTAGCAGGCAGGAAGTTATTATTTGGGTTACTGGCAATTAGAGGTCAAAGGGGTATTTACATTTTTGGTGTTGGGGCAATTCACAGGCAGATATTTATTTTTGGGATTTGTGGCAATTAGCAGTCAGGATGTTGTTTATATTTTCATTTAGGGCAATTGTATTTAGCAGTCTAGTATAGCATTTATAGCTGTAGGGGCATTTAGCAGCCATTGGGGTTTTCTATTTGGGGGTTGGGGAAATTAGCAGCTAGGAGGGCATTTATATTTGGGCCTTGGGGCAATTAAAGGTTAGCGGGATATTTATTTTTGGGTTTCAGGGAAATTAACATGCAGTGTGATACTTATTTCTGTGTTTGAGTCAATTATAGTTTACAAAAGTGTTCACAAGTGATATTTTATTACTTACTACTATTATGAAAGGGAGTTAGGACTGTTCGGGCTCATGCTGGAAGTGATGTAATGATGCAGAGTGGAAGCTGCTGTTGTTGTTCCATTAAACAAGACAGTAATGTTTGTTATTAATGTCTAATCTTCCTTGCTGTTTAATAACCTCCGATACACACAACAAATTGGCGACGAGGATTATGGATTTTTTTCTTACTATTTCTGGTCGCGGAGATGGCTGCTGTTAACATGCCTTTTCCGAGTATTTTCTGCCTTGCCCTGTTGAGCCTGCTGTGCCGTTCGTCACATGGATGTGGCTCTTTGAAAATTACCTACAAGTCGTCGATGCTACCGGGGATGCCTGGCCAGATGAAAGACGGAGAGTTGTGCTGCTTCACTGCCTCAGAACAGAGGGAGAAAGGATTTTCTACTCATTGCCTAACACAGGAGAGTATATGTATTCAGCCCGTACTCCTAGCATTATAAGCACAGTGACTATCTACTTCTGACTCAGACTTGTGTGGTGGATTTGGTTGTTGACACTGGGTCTTATGTCTCTATCCTGCCTCACAGCACTTATGCACACCATTTCAATAACATTGCACTGACGCAACCCACAGCCAGGTTTATAATGTGTTCAAACGCTCCAATCCCTGTTTTTGGGTGTCTGTCTGCAAATGTTTCCCTAAATGACCACACAGCTCCTGCTACATTCTTCATTGTGGACAAAGGGACACCACTCATGGGGTGGACCTAATGTCTGCACTGCATGTGAGGATTGAAAACAATAAAGTCCTACCTCCTAATACCTTTCCTGTATCTGCTTTCCCTGAGCCAGTCTGAAGTTCCAGTAGTGTCTGGCAAACTGAATTGAATTTGTTTTTGGATGAGAGTAGAGGCTTTTTTCTTGAAACCATTCCAAAAAACTTGTGGTGATGTAGGTGACTTCGGATTGTAGTTTTCGAGACTTTCTGATCCCAAGATGCAACTAATTTCTGCAATTCTCCAGCTGTGATTCTTGGAGATTTTTTTGTCCACTTGAATCATCCTCTTCACAGTGTGTTGAGACAGTAAAGACACACATCGAATTCCAGATTGATTCATAACATTTCCAGTTGATTGGAACGTCTTAATTATTTCCCTGATGGTGAAAATGGCCACTCACAGTGCTTGTGCTATTTTCTTATAGCCACTTCCCTTTTTTTGAAGCCCAACAACCTTTTGCTGCACATCACAGCTATATTCCCATTGTTATGAATGACTGAGGGAATTTGACCTATGTGTCAAATTGACCCATGTGTCAAATTCCCCTTCATATTTATACCCCTGTGAAACAGGAAGTCATGGTTGAACAATTTCCTGTTCCTAGTCACCCAGGTGTACTAAGAAAATTTTAAATATCAATGGGAATATACTTCAAATATATTATTCTCATGAATTCATAGGGGTGCTAATAATTGTTGCACACCTATATTTAACATATATATTTGCACACCTATATTTAACATATTTAACAAGATATTTTTTTTGGCCAAACCTGTGTTATGTTTGCAATTGTTTGATAGAGTATTCTTTTGTCAACTTTTCGAACAAAATATCAAAAGGTTAAACAATAAAGACAATTTTTCACAGCCTTCTTTCCTCATATTTACCAAGGGTACCAATATTAGTGGAGGGCTCTCTCTCTCTCTCTCTCTCTCTCTCTCTCTCTTTCTCACACACACACACACACAAGTCTTTACAGTATTTTGTACCATCTGATATTTGGTCTCCACAGTCTTTACACATTCTACACCACAAGTTAACAATATTTCTTTATTTTTAGCATCTCTTTTAGCATTGTCTACACACACACACATGCACACAAACACACACACATACACATCTTTGTTTTCATACTATAATGGCAGCTCTACTGGAATGTAGCAAATTTATTGTAATGTTGCCATTATTCATTAAACCAAATGCTTGACCATAATTGTCTACTGTCTCTTATTTCCAAGCATAAAAAAAGTTTATTAAGTTTCAATTAATAATGAACCTACTACTAATAAAAAGGACAGATAACGAATAACAAAGCACCTATTGAAATGCAATGTTTCTAATTATTAAATTTACATTTCAAACATTTGTGTTTGTGAAAAATATTATATAATGCGGTCACAGCATTTGACATAAAGCCTACTAATTAATGTAGGGTATTAGACAGCTAGGCTACCACTCCCATGCATTGTAATCCACCTTTTCTATCGCTTTTATTTTATTGCAAGAACAGGATAATAAAAGATACAATTATGTAAATATAATGCATCTTTCTTTTAATTAAGTTTAATCAAATTAAATGCGGGGTAGTAGTACTACATTACACAATACATGTAAAAGTAAGCAAAGAACAGTCTTAACATTTACTATTCAGCTTGAGTTCATTCTAAACAACAAATGTCTGCAGCTACAAAACAGTGCTTTGGCAATGAGTTAAACAAGGATCCAGTAAAGCGTCATGTATTAGAGAAGGAACTGTGAACTACAGTTCCCAGCAGCCACTGCGCCTCACTATATCACTATATGACCAACTGCACCTGAATCACGTTCTTGTTAACAAGCACTCATGTGTATATAGCCACAGTTTGCACGGCACTTCTTGTTTTACGTTGCTGTTGTCTTTGTTGCTGTGTTTAGGTTACTGGTTTATGTGTATCCTTAGTGTTTTGCTGCAGATTCATAGTTCTTGTTTTGTGTTTGGTTGTGCTATTAATTAACATAATCTGCACTTGCATCCATCTCCGTCTCCAAATCGTGACAGTACGTAAGACCTCAACATGGATGCAGCAGAATTTTTCAGGATTAAAGAGGCCCTTTATGAAAAATTAAAGCTGAGGTGGGAGAAGGAGGGAAAATTCTTCTTCATTAAAAATAATAGAGAATGGCTTGACGTGATGTACTCCGTCATGGGGTATACCAAAGGGGAGCCTTCCAATCAGGTTGGAACCATCTCCCACCATCTCTCCCCCACTGTGGATCTAGTCCAGACTGCTGTGTTGACAAAGAACGTCATTCAGCCTCCCTGCTTGTCTAAGGACACCGCTCAACATCCCTGTTCAGCTGAGGACGCCACTCAGTCTCCCTGTTCAGCCGAAGATGTTGCTCTGCCTCCCGGTGCGGCCAAGAGCTCCGCTTTTCCCTGTTCCGCCTCAGATGTCACTATGCCAGGCTCCACTTCGAATCCCGCTCCGACTTCCTGCTCGGCTGAGGATGCCACTCCGCCTTCCTGCTCGGCTGAGGACGCCACTTTGCCTTCCTACTCGGCTGAGGACGTTGCTACCCCCTCATGCTTCATGGAGAACCTCGCTCCTCCCTCGGGCCTTGCGGAGAACCTCGCTCCTCCCTCGGGCCTCGCGGAGAACCTCGCTCCTCCCTCGGGCCTTGCGGAGAATTTCACTCCCCTCTCACGCTCTGCCTTTAGCTTCGTTCCTCCCACTGGCTGTGCAGTATCCATCGCTCCGCATTCAAGCCAGGCCGGGGATATCATGTTGTCTCTGTGGTGTGAAGAGACTGCTCCACACTTGAACCTCAGAGAGCATGCCGAGTTCCAGTCTGAGGTCGAAGAGATGGCCTTCCAAGCCATATTCCTGACTCGGGACCTGAGGGGCTATGAAGACATTTTGCCCAGAGGGCCAGGACTGTCAGGGGAGGCAGCTACTAGCTGAGCTGAGAACTTTGAGTTGTAGAATTGATCATTATTTTTCTCATGTTTTCTACTTGTACCATTGAGGTGGGAATTGTGGTTCATATCAGTAAGGTCCATCAGCAATGATTTTACAACCAGTAGTGTTGGGTCCGAGTCCACCTGTGTTGAGTTAGATTTGAGACCAAGTCCTTAACCAATCGAGTCAGAGTCCGAGTCTAAAAGGGGCCAAGTTGGACTCAAGTCCGAGTCCTTAATGGCCAAGTCCGAGTCAAGTCTGGCGGAGTCCAGAAAGTAATTAAATTGAAAAAATATTTGAAATCGCAATTGTAAACTCAACACTGAGCTGTTAAATTAATATTTTAAACTTCACAAAGCAATGGCAACGAAAATATAACAAAAAATACCACTATTATGTCACGGTTTTCCTTTTAGGCAGCGCGCTGGAGAGCATGTGGGTGTGCGCGTGCATGAGCAAGGTGCGCGAGTGCCCGCTCTTGGAATGTTAACAACCGTGACTTTGTTTACTATGGACACGTGCATTTGTTATGTTTCTGTTATGTCTCCTCCCTGTTCTGTCATTGGCTGTTCGAGCGTGTGTGTAGATTGGTGTCATCCGCCACCGCTTAGCGCTGATTATGTTTGCTTATATACCGCGCGCCTCCCAGCACACGGCGCGGAGTATTAGATAAGGTACGTTAGATATAGTAGATAGAGATAGTTATTGTCCATGTTATGTTCCCGGTTAGATTTAGTTAGGTTAAACTTTAGATTAGTCCATTTAGTCCATGCTGGTTTTTCCACTCCCAGTTCTTTGCACGAGTTTGTTTCTTGTTTTGTTTCTTGACCCTGTTTTCTGTGACCGCGACCTTGATTCCTGCTTTTCCCCCTTTATGCCTGTTTGCCGATCGCCTGACCCTTTGCCTCTTTTGACTACGTTTTGGATTTATCTGGCTTTGTCTCCCTTAAATAAAACTGTTAACTGCACTTGCATCCGTCATAATCTCCCTTACGTCTCGAGACGTGACATATTACATCTTGCCATTGCCATTTTATATTTTTATTTCATGTTATCAGCACCTCAACCGGTTTCCTATCAAAAAATGGTTTCAAAGAAAAAAAGGGGTAGAGGTATATGTAGAACACTTATATTATATTACAAGTGTATGAAAATACAAATTAACCTGTTTTTTTTTTTTTTATTGTATCACACTATATTGTGTCCTACAGCTCAAGTTGACATTTCAATTATTTGATGCCTCTCCCCCACAGTTATATAGGCTGAGAGAGAGAGTACAGAGTAGAGTTACATTTACCAGCATGTCATAACAACAAGCTTCATGCTTTATTATTGCTTTTAATCTGTCTATGAGTGACAACTACCTCATTTCTGAACACAGCTCTGTTCTTGTAATTTTTTTTCATTTTAATTCCTAAAATAAAAATAAAAAAATCCCTAGCAGCAGGGTTTATGATATTTAATACATTAAGAAGTACATTTCACATTGTACATGAAATTCAAGATTGTAATTACTAAATGCTAATGTTTAGGGGTGGGTAATATGACTACAATCTTATTTCATGATAATGATCCCTTTTCTCAGGTAGATCTATCAGTAGTATTCAAGTAAGAAATACTATGAAAATTGAATAAAGCAGTTAAATGTAAAATAAGACATCACTGTATATACAGTGATTCTAATTAAATTTACTGAAGTTATTCAGTCAAATGAGTGAGTGATTTTCTCTTTGTCTTTTGTTGATTGATTAACGGTAATGACACAGACAGCAGCAGGTTTATTAGACTGCTGTAACTTTAAGACCTAATACACAGATCCAATATACTGTATTGACACATCTCCAATGTTTTTCCCAACTGGTTACATACACTTAAGACATAACTAACTGTGTATGCATGAATACGTGGCCAGACTCGGCCATGTGTGTATTTATTCGACCGTCTAAGCGAAATAAGCTGCTAAAGAGAACTCAATTCGGTACTCACATGATAAGGTGGCTTTCTGTGTGCGCGCTTCAAGCTTTTGTGCCAAAAAAGCCCCTGGTCAGGCAGGGAGACATTCATTAATTTCTTGTTATCTTAATTTTATGTTCTTATTTATTTTTTATCTTTCTTTTCACGATACACATGACCAGGAGCGTTAGCCGAACTGTTAATCATCTGGGGCTGAGCCCAGATTCTTCTCCATCAAAAAACTCCAGCTCGGAAGAGTTAAAACACTTGGACACCATGGAAACGATGAGTTCTCTTCTACCAATACTTTTCAAAAGGTACTCACCAATCAACATCTTCAGGGAGTCCTCATCAACTAACAGTAGCTAGAAGAGTCTTCTTTAAATCCACATCTTAAGGAGTTCTCTTCCAACAACATCTTCCAGGAGTTTTCCACTCAACCGCTTCAGGTGTTCTCTCTTCAGGGGCTCTGCAATCAATGTTTGTGGGAACTGGTTCCAGCAAAGCTTCCTTACTCCAGTTGTGAAAGAACCAGAAGAACTGCCGCCAAGCCTACGAAACTCCATGCCATTCACAATTCCGATTGGTCCTCCTAGACACTGCTCAAAAGCAACCAGACCTCTGACAAATCCCCACAAACCAGAAACGCAAGTAAGTACCTCCAGGTCTCAGTCGAAGCTGGTGTATTTAATAGAGCCCTTCTAAAACGAAGTGAAAATTAAACTAATTGTTGATGGTTCGTTTTGGTTGAGGTCTAAGAACAGCGTATGGTGTAAAAGATAGGGAGCCATTCACTCTCCGTCAAAGTTTCTTTCACTCCCTTTGTTTGAATGTGTGTGGGTGTGTATGCGTGCTTATGAGTTAGTTTAGGTTCTGTGTATTAGAGTAGTTTAATAAAGTCTCATCTGATTTTACTTGCAAGTGTCTATTGTCTATATTCATGATTTATTGCCTTAAGATGCCCGATCTTGTGACTGTGCTCATAATTCGTGTTTAACATCCGGATATTATTACCGGTGGCCATGGGATTAATATCCTAGCCAGACTTAATAAGATACAAGTTCAACTCATCACCAGACAAATAGTTGATCAGCTGTTGAAATATTAAGTTTGCACATTTCCCCCATTTTAAGCTCAATCTAACAAAGGAAAAGCTAATTTTCCCTACAGTTATTACTATGTAACTAATGTGGCCAAGTCCACAAAAGTGGAAACTCCAGAGAATCTTGTAGCACTTGTAGGTTTTACAAAAAATCCAAGATGGTGAAAAATTTTTATAGGCAAAAGAAAATCGGAGTTATACATTTTGTTTGGCTGGTCCCAAGGATTCCATAATTATAAGACACTTGTGTCTGTGACAAACGGTTAAAATTTTATGGCCATTTTTCTAAACATGCTCACTATAGTGCCACCATGCGGTCGATCAGGCCGAAACGTTGTGATGCTGTAGTATTCTGGGTACCTTCCCTCAAAGTTTCAGATCTCTAGGCATTACGGTTTGGTCTGCACGATCAGTTTTAGGGAAGAGTAATAATAATAATAAAAATAAATAAATAAAAATCGTTACAATTACAATAGGGTTTCAGCCCTTTGGGCTTGAACCCATAAATATAGCTGCAAGCAGCAATTATCAGGGTTCAAGCCATTTAGGACCCTTAAAGACATTAAAAGTTATTATGTAATATTGTGCAATCCTATAAGGAATGACAAGAAACTCTAGGTCTCCTCTTTATAATACCATTTTCAGGTTTCACACATTTTGTTGTTGATCTAAGTACTTGGAATAATTGCTAGATAAGAAAATACTTACTTCAGGTCTCTCGTTTTTAACATAATTTCTCAATCTCACTGTACTTACAGTCTTGCAGTGACCCTCGGACTCGGATCTTTTTATACAGGTCATACCCTCAGTATGACGAAGTGGGTATTGTCGTTCCCACAGCGTGGAGCTCACGCAGGGAACTGAAAGGGAACTATATTATTGAGCAGAATGAGCCAAAGCGTGGTGCTCTGCTGCCATCTAGTGGTTATAATGGCAATTTCGGTGACTTTACCGTAAGAATAATCATTTTCCACCTTTTTAACTGTTATAGAGAGAAGTATTGCCCGATCTACATAAAATATTGTGTGCTTGTTCAGACTCAGATGTCACATGAGCTTACCTACTTTCCAGAAGATCTAAGCATTCCTTGAGGAGTTATAGGCTTTTGGGTACACTTACTCAAGCCCACATTTTATTATTTTATTATTTAGACATATTGTCCAATCTCGAAAAAAGTGGGCATGCTTCTTTAGAAATATATGTGGCACGTGCTCATCTAGTTTCATGAAGTTTTGACTTTACACTGAGGATTTATAGGCTTTTGAGGATTTATAGGCTTTTGAGTATATTTTGAGAAGCCCATTTTCTAAATGAACTATATCCCTATACAAAGGGTAAAGATTCACATTTTGTTAATAATTATTGATTTAAAAAGTATAGAGAATTGTACTGTAGTGGTTTTATTGAGGTTGAGCAAGTGTAGTGGTTTTATTGACTAGTTTGCAAAACTAGGTTTTTGAAATAATCTCAAATATTTAACGAACGATTTGATTGACAGCAGTGGTCCAAGAGGTAAAGTTGTTCAGAATGATGAGATCTAATGTATGCTACAAAGAATATGTCTCTCTCTTTCTCTCTCTCTCTCTCTCTCTCTCTCTCTATATATATATATATATATATATATATATATATATATA
>JANDJT010000050.1:9305075-9322032 GCA_024331685.1 Stegophilus panzeri
TTTCTTTTTGTCTTTTTTTGGCTGCTGCTGTGACACCCTAATTTCTCCATCTGGGGATTAATAAAGTATTATCTTATCTTATCTTATTTTATCTTATCTATGAAGAGGAATTTCACCTTTCAGCATGACAACAACTCAAAGCAAACCTCCAGATCAACAAAGGAATAGCTTCACCAAAACAAGTTCAAAGTTTTGGAATGGCCTAGCCAGAGTCCAGACATAAATCTAATCAAAAATCTGTGGAGTGACCTGAAGAGATCTGTTTGAATGCAAGTCAAGATGTGCCAAACTTACTCAAAAAGATTATTGATTCTTATTGTTTTTTCACTTTAATTAATAGGGTAAAATTTCACAATAAAGGTAGAAAAGGTTCTGACATGATTCATCTTGGTTTCATTTTTTTTACTTCACAAAAACCTGCATTTTAATAAGGGTGTGTAGACTTTTATTAGCTATCTGATGGAGAAGATTGCAGCATTAGAGGTGCACATCCAGACACTAGAGAGAATTAGGGAGAGTGAGAGCAGCATAGTTTCTGTAGGGGAAAGTCTTAGGTGAAGTTAGCAATCCCCAAATTCTGGCATTAGAGACCTCACATTGGGGTGAATGGATGACTCAGTGGCATAATCCCAAAGTCATAGCTAATGCTAAGACTCACCCATGGGAGCACCACAGCTCTCTGCTTGTCTAACAGGTTTGCGCTCCTCAGTGAAGACCCTACTGAGAAGTCTGAAAGAGTTCTGGTTATAGGAGACTCTAACTTATGGCATATGGAATAGGCTAGGCTTTTAGGAGCACCAGCATCTTTAGTTAGGTGTATACTGGGAGCCAGGGTACCGGGTATAGCAGGTAATCTTAGGGTCTCAGGCAAGCATAGGTTTTCAAAGATAATTATATTCACTATGAGCTATGATAGTTATATATGAGCTAATGATATATACCTTTGTCAGTCAGAGGTTACATTGTAGAGGTGTGAAAATTAGTTATTTGTTATTCGCTGGGTGCGCAATTGTATTTACAGCTGTAGCTACAACATACAGGTATGTGAAACCATCGCTATTGATGCGTACTTTAAATAGTTATGTTGTAAACTATCTTTTATGTTTAACTTTTAGGAGGAATAATCTGCACTCTAGACAACCTCACGTCTAATTAAGTCTGTGGGGCAACATTCTCTGATGCTGCTGCTTTGTTCGTTTTTGCTTTACTTTAGTGTGTGTGCTTGGTTTTTTACTTGTCTTTATTATTTGCATTGTTTTTGATGTTTTGTTGTGTGCTATTTGAGTTTAACTTTGTCCATCTAACCTCGTGTCTGGCTCTGTATGACGGTGGAGTGTTGTATGAATAAACACCTTCAGTTAGGTGTTGTATTTGTTGAACCTGTGAGGTTATTTCTTTCTGCTTTTTTGTGTTTTGTTATCTGTTTGTTGTTGTGTTGTTGTTTTTTGCTATCCAGCTGCCTGCTAACATTACTTTGTGGGCGATAAGTAGTGTGAAACTTCTTGGCAGGAGCTGGTGGGTGACAGGGTGATTTTTGTATTTTTATTGTTGATTTATTGCTCGGAACTCTGTTTATAGAGAGTGACCGAACCTGCAAGCAGGTGTTTTCCATCTCTACTTCTCCCTGCTTAGCAATTGAGTACCACTCTCTTCTGTTGTCATTGTGTTTTTCGTCTTATTGTTGAACTGTAAGTCATTATTATTTTTTGAGGGTTTTTTTCTTTATTTGATTAATTCGTTTCTTTTGTTGTAGGAGCCAAGGCCCAGGGCAGGCAGCTCCTTGTGCTGTGCTGGGACTTCTGTCAGTGAGTGACCTCATTGTGTGCTTGTGTGTGTGTGTGTGTGTGTGTGTGTGTGTGTGGTGAGACTTGTGCACTGGATGTTAAGATTTTGCTAGCCTACCTGCCACTGCTAAGCCTCTGTCTCCCTTTTTGCAGTGCTGTTTATGAGATTTATGTATGCATTCTTCTGCCTGGATCATACAACCTTTTAATGTTTTAAAGTTATTGCTGGATCATTGTATGAAATAAAGCTTTTTGTATTTTGGTATTTGGTCTTTGGTCCTTTTGTTTTTAAACAGACGAACCTATGAGCCATTGTGGGTGATTCAATTAATAAAAATAAGTAGTAATATTTCCCTGTTTACCAGGGTGGTGTAGTCTGCTACATTTTTAGATTTTGTCCTGCTTCTCCTTTTACCTAATGCTACACAGGCAGCACCTTTGATCTGAAGCTAATACTGTTAAATATTAAATATATTGCATCTAAAACACTTATTTTAAATGACATTATTACTGAACAGGAATTGAATGTTCTGTGTTTAAGGGGGCTTTCACACTGGCAGTTTAGTATGACACTACGGAGGCCCTAAGGGGCCATGCATTATAAATTTTTTTCTTTGTTCTTTTCTCGTGATCTCAACATAACAAAAGCTGTTCCCTTAACTTAACGCTGCATGAGCTCCACACTGTGGGGAAGTGCCCTCACACGTGACCGGTATCTGAGGCTTGTGTAACATCATGCCTATTTATAGGCCTGCCGTGATCAGGTGACCTGGCAATTAAGCGCGTCGTGTGATATAAAACCGGCACCTGTGAACTATGCCGTCAACCTTATTATCTTCAGCGAGACTGCATGTCAGTCGTTTGTGTAATGCTTGCAAAAAGACTCTTGTCCACTTGTCCACTCTTGTCCACTAATTGTAGGGTTGGCGGTTCAATTCCCGGCCCACATGACTCCACATGCCGAAGTGTCCTTGGGAAAAACACTGAACCCCAAGTTGCTCCCGATGGCAAGTTAACACCTTGCATGGCAGCTCTGCTACCATTGGTGTGTGAGTGTATGTGTGAATGGGTGAATGAGACACAGTATAAAGCGATTTGGATAAAAGCGCTATATAAGTGCGCCATTTACCAATTGCTTTTCTGTCCCTTTAAAAAAAAAGAGAGAGAAAAGTATGAGTGAGAGAGAATTGAGGAAGTCTTTGATGCATTTCATCATTGGGGGGTTAGACACAATTTCTGTGTGAAGTGTCTAGGAGTGGAGCACGCCAGGGTAGCCCTCGATAGGTCTGATTGTGTGCATTGTGAACGACTTACAATTAGGCAGCTCTGCTCAGCCAAAGGGAGTTGGGTTTCAGAGCCTTGCGGATCTGGGCTGGCCACTGCTGAGGCAGCCAGCTGGCTCATGTCCTGGGGATCTTGTATGGATCTGGAAAAGGAGCTGGAGACAAGTGCTGCTCTATCTCTTACTCTGTCTTCCGGGTCCGGCTCTCTGCCAGATTTTGCAGCTCGCATTGCAACTCCTCCTTCCGCTATGGAAAGCCAAAAATTTGTGCTACAAATTGACCATAGCTCTCAAGCATGTAAAGAGCTGATTGAAGTGATTACTAAGGCTGGATGAGCTTTTTTCTCCCCAGTGAAAATAAATCAGCCATCATGAGGAATGAATGGCACGGCTATTTAGCTATGCCGAAGGTGGAGGAGGTGCTTGCAAGCAAACTCTCTCCATCAACAGCAGGTAATTTAGGGGAGCCAGCTTTGCCATCCAAGCCATGTAAGGCCAACGCGGCATTGGTGGGCAAGGCCAATGCAGTAGTGGGTCTTGCTTGTGGGTCATTGCATACAACGGCAGTGTTGCAGGCCTACCAAGCAGACCTGCTGAGTGAGCTCGACATATGGTGGCATTCAGCCAGTTCCTTCCCTGTTGTGTTGAGTTCACCTGGGCATCCACGAGTGGAGCCAGCGTTATTGCAAGGGAGGCACAGAAGGCGAGTGTGATGGCCTGCGTCCCCCAACAGACAGCCAGGGGAACTGGGAGGCCACAGTCGTAGCCTGCTACTAGGCCTGATCTGAGAATGGTCATAAAGGCCAAGCAGACAAAGGAGAAGCAGTCCTGAGGGGACGTAGAGGGATGTATCAGGGGACATGAGGTTGTTAGGGCAGTTAGCCCCCAGTACTACTGTAGGGCCTCCCATACCCAAGGCTGTCCCAAGTTTTCAGTGTTCTCTGGTCAGCGAGCTGTCACAGGGCAATGGAAATCTGATGCTTTCCCTTCAATAGAATGTGGAAAAGTTAACTAAAAGACCATCTGGCAGCATGGAAACTACTGTCAAATGTGTCTCCATGGGTTCTGTCTACTCTAGAAAAGGGTTGAGAGGTGTGCTCACCACAGTAGTCAGCACAGAGCAGAGCCCGACGTTAGCGCAGGAAGTAAGATCCCTCTTGGACAAAGGGGCCATAGAACATGTACCCTGTTCCCAGAGTGAGGGAGGTTTTACAGCTGTTATTTCCTGGTCTTCAAAAAAGATGGGAGTATGCAGCCAATTTTAGATCTGCGTCATCTGAACTGTACACTTTGGACATACAGGTTCAAGATGATGATGCTCAAACTTATTGTTCCACAGATTCAGTTTGAGGACTGGTTTTTGATGATAGATCTAAAAGATGCATATTTTCACATAGAAATATTGCTCACTCACAGAAAGTTCCTGTGATTTGCGTCTGGAGGCAACACATACCAATATCAGGTTCTTCCCTTCGGCTAGCTTTATCCCCTCACTCCTTCACAAAGTGCATGGATGTCATTCTGGCTCCATTGCGACTCCAGGGCATCCGTGTACTAAACTACTTGGATAACTGGTTAATCCTAGCATGATCCAGGGAACTGATGATTCAACACTGAGATGATGCTCTCACCCATATGAACAGCTTGGGGCTCGGGTTGAACATCAAGAAAAGTATGCTTTCTACAGTGCAGAGGACAACTTTTCTAGAGGTTATAAGGATTCTACTATGATGAGGGCATTTCTATCCCCAACATGCGTAGGGACAATCCTATCAACCTTGAGCAAGATAAAGCTGGATCTTCGCATCCCCTCCAGTCTCTATGAGAGAGTGTTGGGGCTTATGGCAGCAGCAGCCAATGTCATACCATTGGGCCTAGTGCACAGGAGACCGTTTCAGTTGTGGATGAAAAGTAGGAGGTTTTGTCCAAGGATGAAACCTCTGAGATTAATCAGTGTCACGCAGAGATGCCTACATGCTCTGAGAATTTGGAGGTGTCCCCGGTTTCTAGCCTTGGGTCACACTCTAGTGGTGTCTGCTTTTTGCATGATGATAATGACAGACACCTCCGTCACAGGCTGTGGTACAGTCTTAGATGGCTACCCAACTCACGGTCTCTGGAGTGGCCCTCATCTGGAGTGGCATATAAATTGTCTAGAGATGTTTCTAGTACTTAAATTCTTTCTTCCTCAATTGCGAGGTCACCATGTGTTAGTTGTGACTCCCAAGACAGCGGTGGTCTCATATATCAAAAACCAGGGAGGATTATGTTTGCGCCCCCTGTTCAGGCAGGTGCAACTAATTCTTCTCTGGGCAGAGGGAATGTTTTTGTCATTGAGTGCAATCTAATGTGGAACAGCAACTGGAATGTGGGGGCAGGGACTGAGGCCCAGAGATTGGGGTCTCTTTCCACAAGTGATGGTGTCCATATGGCGGAGGTTCAGCCAAGCGGAAGTGGATGTGTTTGCCTCTGAGGAGACAACACACTGCCCACTGTGGTTTCCCCTCACTCCTCTCACACCACTGGGGCTGGACAGTCAGGTCTTGATCTTGGTGAACTCTCACTAGAACTTGTGGAAGCAGAGCATTCATGGGAAAAACTCTGCTGGTCCTTGCATCTCTCAAGTGAGTAGGAGATCTACAAGTTCTCACTGTTGCCCCTTTCTGCCTTGACTTTGCCCCTGGATTATATCCTAGGCTGGATTATATTCCTAAAGTGCCTACATCTGCTGCCCAGCCAGTAGTGTTGCAGGCTTTCTGCTGTCCTCTGTTCCTCACACCGGAAAAGAGAAATTGCACCTACTGTGTCCAGTAAGGGCTCTCTGTACTTACATCCACTGCTCCGGCCAGTGGCGTAAGTCGGAGCAGCTGCTGGTCTGCTTTGGCGGCGACAGTAGAGCTGATGCTGTGTCAAAGCAGTGCATCTCTAATTGGATAGTGGAAGCAATCTCTATCGCTTATGAGGCGCGTGGTCTCCCCTCACCTCTGGGCATGCAAGCTCATTCTACTAGGGGTGTCACCTCTTCACAGGCTTTGTCCAAAGGGGTATCCTTATAGGATGTGTGTGCTACAGTGGGGTGGTCTATGCCGCACACATTCATTATTACAGCCTGGATATATGGCTATTTTTATACAGGCCATACTCTCAGTATTACAGAGTGGGAATTGTCTTTCCCACAGCGTGGAGCTCACGCAACGTTGAGTTCCCTTTGAAAGGGAACGTCTGGGTAACAAGACATTGCGTAACTTTCTCATATTTTGGCATGCTTGTGAATTGCGTCTTTGCTTCATATAATAGAGGCTGATGTTTATTGAATTATTGCAGTGATTCTATTATGATTCTGACATGATTTGTTCATTAAGATGTAAGTAAAAAGCTGATGTTAGGCTATAAACAAACTACAAGACAGTCACATGACTTGAACGTCACCACCACTAAGCTTCCAACAACTCTTTCGATCTTTATTTAAAAAAAAAACACAATACAATTGGAAAATACTATAAATTGATAAATCAACAAGTTGGAAAGTGTAAACACAATGAGGCTGTAGTAGATGAGTTTTCCTGTTCATTGTGATGATGTTTAATGTCCCCGGCAACCTCTGTAGTACCATTTAGCCACTTGTTAGCAACCGTCTTTTTTAAGACATGTAAAAGCTTTTTTAATAATCCTGAGTGGGGCATTACTGATGTATTTTATGTTGTAATATAGAACGTGAACATATCTTGAGCTTGTGTTAACCACAGACCTTATTTCAGGCATTTAACCAAAAAACCCATTCAAAAAACCCTTGACTTTGGGACGATGGATGTCCAGTACACAGGAAAATTAAGTCGAGATCACGAGAAAACAACTTTTGTTATGTCGAGATCACGAGAAAATTAAGTTGTGATCATGAGAAAACAACAGATAAATAAATTAATAATGCATGGCTGCTTAGGGCTTCCGTATGAAACAGCATGGTTTACATGAAAAATTGATAATGTGAAAGCTGTCATGCCGACTGGGTTAGTGCACCACAGTACCAAACCCAAGATCAACTGTAGGAGGTGGTATGAGTTTGGTTGCACTAGAACTGAGCCGCATTTTCTGTGAATGCAACTCATACTTGGGTCTGCACTTGTTCAGGAAGTTAAGTAACTTGCGCATGTGTATTAGCCGATGAAGGCATCATTCATTTCCACGACACACATACCATGAGTGACAGGGGATTTTGTGGGACACAGAAGAGGTCCACTGCTGCACATAATATCTACTGTGCATACTAGCACCAAAATAATAAAATAATATTGTGTTCTCCATGCACATTTGTGATGACGTAAGATGAACGCAAACGAGGTTTGATAGGATCAAGTGAGTCTGAAACCAGACCAATGCTGTGGGAGGCCCTGGGAACAATCATACTCAGATTTGGACTGCAGCAAACATGCCCGGTGTGAAAAACACCTAACAGAAACATGGGTTAAACCAAACGAGTATGTAGCATTAAATGAAGCTAATCCTCCTGAATACAGTTTTATACATCATCCTCATCTGTGGCACTTGTGGCTTTTCGGTTAAGGCTCTGGGTTACTGATCAGAAGGTCGGGGGTTCAAGATGCCAAGCTTGCAGCTTCACTGCCAAGCTGCCACTGTTGGGCCCTTGATCAAGGCCCTTAACCCTCTCTGCTCCAGGAGCACTGTATCATAGCTGACCCTGCGCTCTGACCCCAACTTCCTGACATGCTGGGTATGCGAAGAAAAGAATTTCACTGTGCTATAATGTATATGTGATCAATAAAGACTGATTATCATTATCTAACTTGCAGAAGAGGAGGTGTCACAGTTATTTATAATGATAATCTAGGTGTCACACAAAAACCTGGTCATGAATTAGACGCATCTGAAGTTGTTTATACTAACATAACATACGTAGCCACAAAAAACAAGTCTACCCAGTCTTTTCCACTAATTATTTTTGACAGACCCCTAGGGCCATATTCTGAATTTCTTAGAAGATTTCATCTGAAACCTGGTTGTTTCTGTAGACAAAGCATTAATTGGTGAAGATTTTAATATTCATTTGGTTAATATAGAAGACCCTCTGAGAACAACATTTGTATCCATTTTAGATTCTGTAGGCGTTAATCAGAACGTAATTTAATATTAACATTTGTATTAAATATAGAAACTATAGTCACACTTCCACAGTCAGAAGCTATTTCAGATCTTTACCTCTTCTCATTTAAAATGTGTCTTAATCATAATATATGCACTTCGGGACACCACCATATCAAACCTACATTCCCATCAGCTACTGTACATATTTTTATCAAATATCCCTCAGCATTATCAACCTTGATTGGATCACCACCTGAATACACAGAACTATTAGAGATCTCAATGCTTAGAGTCAGAATTCTGCTACAATCTATATAATGTAGCTTCATTTAAAAGAAAAATCAATACAGAGGAAAAAAGCACCCTGGTATAATGTTCACATGCCCACCTTAAAACAGATTTCAAATTCAAATAAAATTTTTATTTGTCTCACACACAACCATACACAGTACGACATGTAGTGAAATGATTTTTACGTCTGTCCGTAACAAAAACTAGAATTTACAGTTAGAAAAAGTGAAGATATTTTTAAAAATGTAAAATAAATAAATAAATAATAACAATAATAATATATATTTTTTAAATAGTATAAAAATATAATGTAAGGATATGAAGATGGGTGGCAGGAACAGTCTGACTATAATTGGTATAAAGTGCAGATATGTGCAGTTGTTTTGTGCATTATAATGCTGTACAACATTAATCTGTGTTGTGTAGTTGTATTGAGATTACACACACATATTTATAAATACAGAGTAATACAGGATAAAGTGTTTACTGAAGATGAATGGATTGAAGATGTATTAAAGGAATGTAGGTGTTGTGGGTGTTGTGTAAGCAAGTCCAAGCTCTAGTCCCGGTGTTCTCCTGATTCAGGGCCCGAATGGCCTGTGAGAAGAAGCTCCTTCTCATTCTCTCTGTGTTAGCCTTCAGGTAGTGGAAGCCCTTCCCTGACTGCAACAGAGAGTCCATTGTTTGGATGGCTAAGGTCTTTCACTACCTTCCTTGTCTTGATCCAGCACCACTTGCTGTAGATAGACTGCAGGTCAGGGAGTGCTCAGCTGATCGCACCATTCTCAGGATAGCCAACTTATCCTGCTTGGTGCTGTTCCCAAACCAGGCTGAGGTACTTCTCATCAGGATGCTCTCGGTGATGCAGTTGTAAAAGTTCCTTAGCACCTTAGAGGGCAGTTTAAAGTCTTTTTAGAATCTAAGGTGGCAAAGACTCTACCAAGCCTTCTACACCAGGGTGTAGATGTGACAAGACCATGACAGATCCTGCATAATGTGAACACCAAGGTACCAAAAAATTGTCCACTCTCTCTAATATGGTCCCGTTGATCATAAGGGGGTGGTATCTCCTCTGCTGCTTTGTGCTGACATCCACTATCAACTCCATTGTCTTACTGATGTTCAGGAGGAGGTTGTTCTTTTGGCACCAGTTCTCCAGGCTTTTAATTCTCTCCATGTAGGCCTTCCCAGCATTATCAGAGATCAGGCCCACCACTACAGTGTTGTCAGCAAACTTGACAATGCTGGTAGAGTTGGAAGTGACCATACAGTCATAAGTGTACAATGAGTATAGCAGGGGGCTCAGGACACAACCCTGGGGGGTCCAGTGCTGGAGGGTGAAGGAGGGTGAGACATGTCTGCCCACCTGTACTGCTTGTGGTTTGTCTGTAAGGAAGTTGGAGATCCAATGACACAGGGATGGGCTAAGTCCCAGGTTCTTCAGCTTGAGTTTGGAGGGAATTGTAGTTTTAAATTATGAACTGTAGTCAACAAACAGCATTTTAACATAAGGAAAACTTTCCTGGTTTCCAGATGGCCCAGGGTTGTGTGTAGGAGGAGTGTGATAGCGTCCTAGGTAGAGCGATTGGCATGGTATGCAAACCATAATGAGTCCAGGGTGTCAGATAATGAATAGGTGATGAAGTCTCTGACCAGCCTTTCAAAGCACTTCATCAGATCTAAAGTCAGGGGTAATGGGCAATAGTCACTGAGGCATGCGAGCTGGGGTTTCTTTCAGACAGGAACAGTAATGGACTGTTTAAAGCATGTTGCTATTACCAACTGTGCCAGGGAGATGTTGAATATCTCCATGAACAACAGTGCAAGTTGGTCAGCACAGGCTCTAATGACCTGACCTGAGATGCTGTCTAGTCCTGCTGCCTTCCTGGTGTTCACTCTCTAGAAAGCCTTCCTTACATTGTGCTCTGAGATGATGACAGTATTTCCTGCTATGACACTCTCCGCATGTATGCTGCCATAAGCACTCTTAGCAATGTTAGCACAGTTAGCACTGCTAGCACCCGTAATGCTGTTAGCTGCAGCCTCAAAGTGAGAATAAAAGCATTCAGCTCCTCTGCCAGAGAAGCATCTGCATTCACCGTTCTGGAGGATGGTGTTTTATAGTCCGTTATCATTCTCAGTACCTGTCACAGGCTCCTAGAGCCACCCTGTTGGAACTGTGACTCTAATTTCTTCCTGTAGCCCTGCTTCGCCTCCTTCACCACTCATGTGCATGTTGTACGATGCAGCCTTGTACACCTCCATGTCCCCGATGGCGAGCCCCACATTATAGGCAGCAGTGCAAGATCTTAGAGCATTGCAGATGGTTTTATCCACCCACGGCTTCTGTTTAGGAAACATTCTGATGATGGTTTTGTGGTTAACTAGGAATAAGACCACCACAGAAGCATGCAGACCATCAGTATGTAGTAGCAAAAAATTTCTCCCAGTTTCCCAATGAATACCACAACCGCTTTCATAAACACATTGATGTCATCAGAGCCTGAACATGTCCCATTCTGTGTCATCTAGAGCATCCTGCAAAGTGGCCATGGATTGGGCTGTCCAGCAGGCGACCTCCCTCTGAACCAGAGCTTCCTGTTTCAGCCTTTGTTTGTATCTAGTCATGAGGAAGATGGCGGCATGGTCTGATTCCCCAAATGGCGGCTGAGACTGTGCCATGTAGCTGTCTTTGAATGGTGTAGAAATGGTCCAGCATCCTGGTGGGGCAGGTGATGTGCTAGTGGAAATTTGGCACTGTTAAAGTCCCCCGCCACAATGAGAGCAGCATCCTGATGATGGTGCTGAGTGAGATCCTCATGTAGTTCACATAAGGCAGTGTCCATTTCTGCCTGAGGTGAAATATAAGTAGCACTGACTATGACAGAGGTAAATTCCCGAAGAAGGTAGAAAAGGTGACATATGATGGTCAGGAGTTCCAGGTTGGTTGACCAGGAGTATGGTCTCTGTGAAGCAGAGGAAGTTGCAGTCCCGAATGTCCATCTGGAACTTAACCTTGGCCCTGAGGTCGTTAAGATTGGACATTAGCTAATAGGCCCTCAGCCTGTTCCTGATGCCGGCTAATTTCCCTCTGGGCATCTGCTTCAGGTCGCATCCTTTGTTCCTCCTCAGGATCTTGCTCAGCCAGCAGGGTTCTGGTGTTAAAAATGGTGATTAGGTGAGTGTATTGTAAACTAATAGAAATAAGAGTGTTTCTATTGTAACTGGCAGCAGCCTTGGTGAAGAGAAAAAGAAGGAAAGGGCAAAAAATAAGTGTGGTCAGAACAGTCATGGTGGCAACCGACCTCACTGGTGTCATCTTGGATCAAAATAGCACTGAAAAATTTGAACGTAAATGCCATTAAAACTAAATGGGAAGTATTCCAAACAGTACAGAAGGAGAGCCTTCCACAGAAGCATGCACACCATTAATATGTAGTAGCGACAACTTGAATTAATATTTTCTACTATGAATTATGAACTATACATTTTTTCATTGATAAAACTGAAAATAAAAAATTAAAATGATTAAAATAAAAAAAAAATTCAATATTAATTTAAAGCCAGAAAATTTGATAGCTAACCATGTAGATGGCAATATAATTACATCAGCTCAGTGATTAGAATGCTTTACTCCACTTCGAGAGACTGAACTAATTTCACCAATTTCCTCATCAAAATGATAGATTCCTTACCTATACATTTCTTCAAACAGATACTACCAGAAGCAATTGAACCTCTATTCCAATTAATCAATTATTCCCCAAGCACTGTCTATGTACCTAAATCCTTTAAACTAGCAGTTATCAAACCCGTTATCAAAAACCTGACCTTTTCCCCTGTCAGACAATATCAAACCTTGCCTTTATCTCCTTTTCTCTTATCCTAGAAAAGGTTGTATGCTCATGAGCAGTTATAGTCATACCTACATAAATATAACATTCATTAAATCTTTCAGTCAGGATTTAGGCCTCATCATAGAATTGGGACAGCACTGATTAAAGTGCTAAATGACCTACTAATGGAATCTAATCAGTGTTGTGTCTCCTTGCTTGTGTTGCTTGACCTTAATGCATGCTTAGTTATGCTGATGACACACAGTTATATGTTTCAGCAAAGCCAGATGAGAGATACAAGATTAATAAAGTTGAGGAATGTGTAAAGGACACTGTATGCTCAGTAACTACCTTGTACTTAATTCTGACAAGACAGAAGTACTAGGATAAAATGCAGCTAGATGTAAGCTTTCTGATTACATAGTAAGCCTGGAAGGCCTTACAATTACTTCATGTGCAGCAGTAAAAATCCTTGGTGTGATTCTTGACTCCAGTCTCTCATTTGAAGCTCATGTAGATAATATTATTCGGCTAAACTTCCTTCATATCAGAAATATTGCTAAGATAAGAAATATAATGTCACAGTGTGATGCAGAAAATGTTCATGCCTTTGTTACCTCTAGGGTGGATTATTGTAATGTCTTGCTATCCAGATACTCCAATAGGTGCAAGTAAATGCTAGTTCAGAATGCAGCAGTCCTTACTAGAACCCTAAGATATGACCACATCACCCTTGCCTTATCCACAGTGCATTGGCTCCCAGTAAAATTTTGCACTGATTATAAAATATTACTATTGACCTATAAAATACTGAATGGTCTTGCACTATAGTACCTGAGCCCACTTCTAGTCTTGTGTGACCCTGTCCATGGCTTGGGTGGCTGGAGTCTCTAATGATCCTCTATGCTTTGCTCACACAGCACCTGGTGTGGATGTCCTGGAGGGAAGGAAGCTTCGACGATGTGCTGGGCTGTCCACCAATTTATACAAAGCTTTGTGGTTGAGGGTGGTGCTGTTCCCATACCAGGCAGTGATGCAGCCAGTCAGAATTCTCTCCATGGTGCACGAGTAGAATAATTTGAGGATGTTGGGCTCAAACCGAACTTCCTCAGCCGTCTGAGGAAGAAGAGGCCCTAGTGAGCGCTGTTAATGGATAAATTGGCATAGTGGATGTAGTTCCTGTTTTCTATTAGTTTGCCAGGAGCTTCTTGCTTGTGTCGGCATTTAAATTATATTGTTCCTTTCTTTTTCATTAATAATTTTGCGCTATCAGTCTCATTTGGTGTAGTTTCACTTTCACTTCTGCCGTATTAAATTTTTTTCGAAGAATGCTTTTGTTTTTTGACTAAAGACAGCAAGCGGAGTCCATCCAGATCTGTCTAAAATAATATCAACTTATCTTCGACTAAGGTACGTTAAACACTCAACATGGCAAACGTTCAGCTTGTTCAGTGTGTTGAGTGCAGGATGTTTAGTCATTCTTCCTCTGTCGTTAGTAATAGCATTATTTGTGCTAAGTGTATATTAGTTAGCTCTCCCACAGGAGCACTACTACTCTCTGCTTCATGTGTCTAATAGGTTTGCCCTCCTCAGTGAAGTACCCACTGAAAAACCTCTGGTTATAGGAAACACTATCTTAAGACACGTGAAATTAGCTAGGCCTTTAGGGGCTCCAGCAGCTTTAGTTAGGTGAATCCTTTAGTTAGGAGCCAGGCCACCAGACATAGCAGGTGATCTTAGGGTCTTAGGCAAGCACAGGTTTTCAAAGATTCATGTAGGAGCTAATGATATACGCCTTTGTCAGTCAGAGGTTACTAAGAGTAATGTTGTAGAGGTGTGCAAACTAGCAAAGGCGATGTCTGATGCAGTAGTATGCTCTGGCCCCATCCCAATGCTTACAGCAGCTTACAGCAGGTTATGGTCACTGAACTGCTGGTTGTCCAGGTGGTGCTCTGAAAACAGTGTGGGCTTTATAGATAATTGGAGTAGTTTTGAGAGCAAGGCTGACCTGTTAGGGCGGGACGTTATCCATCCCATTCGTGAAGTTGTTGTTCTCATTTCTTGCAGCCTAGCACATAATCTCAGAACAGGCCTAGTTAATCATTGGCAATCCAGAGCCAAGGCCAGGGAGCAGACAAGCAGGCTAAAACGACTCTCTGCTAGCTGCACTGAGTCATCACCTAGGTTCCACATTATCAAACTGTCTGTTCCCTGAGCTAAACAAAAATGTAGAAATATTCCAAAAGTTTATTTTAGTAACCTAATTAATATAAAATTAGATCATACTGAATGCACAGCCAGCACCTTTGTTCTGAAGCTAGGACTGTTAAATATTAGATCTCTTACATTTAAAGCACTTATTGTAAATGAAACCATTACTGATTAGGAATTTAATATAATGTGTTTAACAGAAATATTAATTAAACCAAATGAGTACATAACACAAAATGAAGCCAGTCCTCCTGGATACAGTTATATACACCAGCCCTGTCTAACTGGCAGAGGAGGAGGTGTCGCTCTCATTTATAATGATAATCTAGGTGTCACACAAAAACCTTGTCATAAATTCAACTCTTTTGAAGTTCTTTATGCTAGTATAACATATGTAGCTACAAAAAATAAGTCTACCGAGTAGATTCCGATAGTTTTAATTTACAGACCCCCAGGGCCATATTCTGAATGCCTTGCTGAATTTGCAGATTTCATCTCAAACCTGGTTGTTCTCTAAACAAAGTGTTAATTGTTGGCGACTTTAATATTCATTTTGATAACCCAAAGGACCATCTGAGAACAGCGGTTGTGTCCATTCTAGATTCAGTAGGGGTCAATCAGAATGTAATAGGACCCACTCATAATGGTGGTCACCACTGACCTTATACTAACATACAGATGAAATATAGAAAATATAGTCATATTTCTGCAGTCTGAAGGTAACTCAGATCATTATCTCATCTCATTTAAATTGCATATTGATCATAATATATGCACCGTGCCACACTAACATGTCAAATGTACATTCACATCAGCTACTGCACAGAGTTTTATCAATAACCTCCCAGAGATATCAATTATGATTGTATCACTGTCTGATCATAAAGAACTTGATCAGGCAACCGAATGCTTAGAGTCAACGTTCTGCTACATGCTAGATAAGGTAGCTCCACTTAAAATAAAAATAATGACAGAGAAAAAGCTAGCACCCTGGTATAACAATCACACATGCACCTTAAAACAGACCACTCGAAAATTAGAACGTAAATGGCATCAAACCAAATTGGTAGTATTTCAAACAGCATGGAAGAAGAGCCTCCTGAACTACAGAAAATCTCTTAGTGCTGCTAGATCAGTCTATCTCTCCACCTTAATTGAAGATAACAAAAATAATCCTAGATTTTTATTTAATACTGTAGCAAAATTAACTAGGAATAAAACCACCACAGAAACATGCACACAATCATTATATAGCAGCGATGATTTCATGAATTTTCTTTCATTGGAAATGTTGAAAATAGTAGACAAAATGTTCATACTATAAATTTTAAACCAGACAGTCTTATAACTAACCCTGTAGATAATAATATAACAATATCAGATAGACAATTAGAATGTTTAACTCCCCTTAGAGACTGTGAGGGAAATTATTAATTTTTACTTTGTAAAAATAGTTTTTTTCTTGTTCTGTTCATTCTCATCTGAGGATAACGCCTAAGGAGGCCATGTCATGTCACTTAGATCAGTACAGAATGTTTATCTGCATGCAGAGACACAAACATGTTTTTTCTGTTCAAGGTTCATCTGTACATCTTGTAAGACCCTGAAACAAAGCCTGTTTGAACTGCCTCAAACTGCTTCTTATCATTACACAGAAGTGTATTATGCTCTGCGTTTCATATAAATAGTAGTGGTTCAGCACAAGCACTTCAGAGCGCTCTCATTATTCTATCCTGCTTTCTTCTATCCTGTCTTAACCATCTTTCTGTAATAAACCTTTTTCACCTCAGAGGACGAGTCTGCGAGTGTTGTCAAATTTCAACGACAAGACCGACCTAATTTAATTAATTTCTTCATCAAAATCATCAGCTTGTATACTAGATCCCTTACCTACATGTTTCTTCTAACATATTATTCCAGAAGTAAGAAAGAATTCTTCCCTTAGCTCTGACTATGTACCTAATTCATTTAAACTAGCAGTTATCAAACCCCTGATTTAAAAAATCTGACCTCAACCCCTGTCAATTGTCCAGCTATAGGGCAATATCAAACCTCCCATTTATCTCCAAGATCTTGGGAAAAGGTTGTAGCACAGCATCTATACTCATACCTACATAGGAATAACATTCATGAAATCTATCAGTCAGGATTTAGGCCTCATTTTAGCACAGAGACAGCGCTGATTAAAGTGATAAATGACCTACTACTGGCCTCTGATCAGGGTTTTGTCTCTTTGGTTGTGTTGCTTGACTTTAGTGCAGCTTTTGATACCACTGATCATACTATTCTCCTTGATAGACTAGAAAATGTTGGAGTTAAGGGGACAGCCCTCCTGCCTCAGATCTTATTTGACTGATTGTTAACAGCTTGTAGATGTACAGTATCTCACAAAAGTGAGTACACCCCTCACATTTTTGTAAATATTTGATTATAACTTTTAATGTGACAACACT
>JANDJT010000050.1:9338886-9350864 GCA_024331685.1 Stegophilus panzeri
ATTTTGGAATAAGGCTGTAACATAACAAAATGTGGAAAAAGTGAAGCGCTGTGAATACTTTCCGGATGCACTGTATTGTTGAACGATATGACATTTTCTTAGGTTGGCCATTTTGTTTGTTGGCCACTTTAAATTAGACGTAAAATGCAGTATTTTATGAACACCTTGGCGAATCTTACAAAAATCTGTAAGTGTCATCGGCA
Organism: Stegophilus panzeri; assembly: GCA_024331685.1. Taxonomy (NCBI): domain Eukaryota; kingdom Metazoa; phylum Chordata; class Actinopteri; order Siluriformes; family Trichomycteridae; genus Stegophilus; species Stegophilus panzeri. Next base: position 9,339,090 of record JANDJT010000050.1, read on the forward strand.
ACATGCCATCAAGGTACAAAAAAGTGCCATTTTCTGGTCAAAAATTATAATGCAATATCAAAAAATGCTAATAACTTTTGATTACTTATCAATGTTGTGATAGATTCCTTGGGTCCTGCTGAGCACAATGATACCAATTCTGTATTTTATTTTGAAATGCTTTGAAAACCTGCTTTTTTTTTAACTCCTCCTAGACTGTTCTTCCAATTTTCATGAACATCAAATCAGATAATTTTTCTGAAAAATTTACTTTTTTGAACTCAGCCTAGATGGTTTATCAGATCTTCACAAATTTGAAAGTGATCATCTTCAGACCATTTTCTAATAAGCCGCGAACTAATTAAACAGCGAGCACGCTGAAATGGACATGAGGCTTTATCTCTATAATGCTTTAGCGTGTTCAGACCAAACTCAGTATACGTCATATGACGTGATGATACCTGAACAGATTAAAAAAATGATAATGCAAATTTTTAAAATTCCTAATAGCTTTTGATTACTTTTGCCTATTGTCATGAGACAGATCTTGCTAGATTCCTTGGCTAATCTGGAGAACAATGATACTAAATATGCCATGGTTGGCCAAATGTCCGGTCCACCATTTTGAAATGCTTTGAAAATGTACTTTTTTGAACGCCTCCTAGACAATTTGTCAGATCTACATGAAAATTGAATGAGATCATCTTCAGACCAGGCTGGCAAAGAGTTATCAAAAGCTTTTTGATAAACCAAACTGTTCTCAAGTAACGTGCGAACAAATCTGATGGTGATCAGGCCGAAATGGACATGAGGCTATATCTCAGTAATGCATTAGCATATTCAGATCAAACGTAGTCCCTGTCAATGGCATCATGACTTGAGGATATCTGCACAGTTTTGGAATAGCCCCACCTTTTTTTCCATGGTCAGCCTAACTTGCTGTCCGCCATATTGAAATGTTTGAAAACCTACTTTATTGAACTCCTCCTAGTCTATTTGTCCAATTTTCATGAAAATCAAATAAACTCATCTTCAGATCATCCACACAAAAAATTATTGAAAGCAAGTTGATTCCTCAAACATAACATGTAAACGAATTTGACAATGAGCACACCGAAATGGACATGTGGCTCTATAATGCTTTAGCATATTCAGACCAAACTCAGTATGTCATAGTTACCATGACATGAGGGTACCTGCACAGTTTCAGAACAGCAACACCTAGTCTTCACAAGATATGAAAAAAAAGCATATTTTTGCTTATAACTTCTGTAAAATTCTGTAAAAAAAACTGGTCCCATTAAATTCTGTTGAACCATACTAAGTTGAATGTTAGGACATCTTAGGTCAGCCATTTTGGATATCGGCCATTTTGAATTAGATGTAAAATGCTCTATTTTACAAATTCCTTGGCCTTTTGTTACAAAAATGCCATGGTTGGCCGAACTTGCTGTCAGCCATTTTGAAATGTTTCAAAATCTACTTTTTTTAAACTCTTCCTAGACCATTTGACTGTTTTTCAAAAAAAATCTGATAATCTCAGATTATCAAATTCAAATTGATTCGTCAAACTGTTCTCAAATAACACGCAAACAAATTTGATGATGAGCACTCCTAAATGGACTTGAGGCTATGCCTCCATAATGCTTTAGTGTATTCGGACCAAACTTAACTTAAATCATAGTCATCATGACCTGAGGGCATCTTCACAGTTTTGGAACAGAGCCACCTTGTGTTCAATAATTCTAATGCAATTTTTTAAATTAGGTACTTTTGTGTTTTGTCTTAAGACTGATCTTGATAGATTCCTTGGGTCATGTGGAGGCCATTGATACCAATTATGCCATGGTCCTAATTGCTGTCTGCCAATTTGAAATGCTTTGACAACCTACTTTTTCAAACTCATCATAGACATATTTTTGCTTATAACTTCCGAGCAGTTTGTCATCCAAACGCCTCCAGATTTCTTCCAATCTTCACCAAATTTGGTTCACATTATCTTGAGACCTGTCCGAACAAAATTTCGTAAAGGAATTTTGATATACAAAACCGTTTTCCTGTAACATGCTGGCAAATTCAGAAAACAGAATGTGAGGGTGTATCTCAGCAATGCATCTACATACAATCGCACAACTTGAGAAATTTCTTCAGGACTATGGCCTGAATGTAGCCAAGAATTTTCGTGGCTGTGCCACCTTGTGGTCAAGAACTGTAACAACTTAAAAAAAATTTCTTATATCATTTGAATTTGTGATGCAAGTTAATTTTTCCTCAAAAATAAAAAATTCATTTTTTAATAATTCCCTGAAGTATACTGAAGTGAATGCACACCAAAATCTGAAATTCAAATGTACTTCCAGTCAACCATCGGCCGCCACATGAGAACCACATGACCAATCAAAAAGCTGAATACAATCACACTTCTCAGCATCAGGCCAGACATGTTACAGTTGGTTTGGTTTTGATATCGCAAAAACAGTAGAAGTTATGCATAGAATATCAGGTAGCATAACAATAAAATAACATCAGAGAACAATTAGTGCTCTGCACCAATAACAAAAGTAATTTTTCAACACAGAAATATTACTGTGCTGCTTCACTATCACACTAAGTAGTAAAATTTCATATAAATTGGATAATTGCATATTGCACAATCACTAATAAAACGTCATTGAAATTGGGTAACAATAAAGTGCTCTGCAATGTGCAATCACTAATTACTTTTATTATTAGCTTATTTTCATATTTTTTGCTTTATTTGTTTATTTTTCTGCATAAAAAGTTCTATTACTTCTATACGAAACAAACTTGTCCCAAACTCTAATGTCTCAAGAGGAGCTGCAATTGTTGGTAGGTGATACTCTATTTAAATAATATAATCATATTACTAAACATATTATGACACTTTATATTAACACAGCACACATACCTCATTATTTCTACATTTCTGGTAAAGGCTGAAAAAGATATAAACATGCATAACTCATTCTTACTCTGAAGCTTTTGCTGCCAGAGGATGGGGATGAGGATGGCAACTCCAAAACAGATTTCCTGGTGCGAGGTGACAGGTCCTTGTTGCGCAAGTAAGATGACATCTCTCTAAAATGATGACAAGGATAATCAGTGGTTCACATAGAGAGCACAATTGCCAAAATGGCTATAACAGCTAAAGAACACGGTTCAGTCAACAACTGAGTGCCAGACAGAAACATATGAAAGAACTCTATATAGCAGTACAGTGGAATTATTGCCTCTGTCTTGCCTGTGCCTGAACTGCCCAGCTCCTTCTCATCAGTGTGCAATGGGCATTATCTTCACTCCCATTATTTTCTTCTGTTTCTTGCGCTCTCTCTCTCTCTCTCTCTCTCTCTCTCTCTCTCTCGCGCTCTCATGCACACACATCTCTAAAAAAGGACAGGAATTTGTTCACAAATGAGAAGGCTCTATCCTTTACTCTTGCAACACACAGTAATATCAAGACCAAAAACTAAACAAACTACCAACCTGTCCTCTTTTGGTATCTCTCTAAACATGTTATGCAATCAGTTCTCTTCTCTATCTGGAATTCTGCCACTTTGCTTTATTTTTATGCAAACATTTTAGGCGAGGAATTTTTACTGCACCATTATACACATTAGATAGAACAAAAGATTGTAGATAAAGCAAACTGTAGATTTTGCTATAGATTCTGAGAAATATTTTTTAGAATACCCAAATTTAAATTAAGGAAGCTATTTTAAAATGTTCTGTGTTGACTGACTGTATAATTTGTAGTTTATTAATGCAGGGGGAAAATACAAGTAATCAGTGACAGTTACACATTACTGGCTAATAATTCAAATTGATTGTTAGCCATGCAGCATATTTTAAAGGCCATTACTGCCTTCCTTTTGTACTGACCTGCATAATCAAGACTGGTATACTATAGATAGGTCTTGGGATATTTGAACTTTGTGGATTTTGGGCTTAAGTTCATGGGCCTGTAAGTGGGATTTTGGGTTTACGTACAGGTTCACTGTTCTCCATATTATTACATTCCATATAGAAAACTCCCATCAGCAAACAATCAAATTGCCAGTCTGTGATATGCCCTAAAATGTTGTCACACTGGTGTATTTCTGGTTTAATCATGTCAAACCTTTATGAGTGAAAATCATATTGCTACCATCAGTCTGACAGAAACCAAAATAGGGAGGTGGGAAACCTAATGAATTCACCGTTGTTCTTTAGACATCAGCTAATCCTGATTTTATGGGGTTAGAATTGTTTCATAATTCAATATAAATAGATTATGATCCACGAATAAATATAGTGAGATTCACAAAAATTAAACAAATTCACAAATAGATAGAATAAAATCCACAAATATATTTTAGGAGTTTCACAATAATGACTTAAATTCACAAATAAATAAAATGAGATTTGCAAATAAATTTTTTTTACAAATATTTTTTATGTTACAAACACATCCCTGCCTGGCATTCACTTGTGGATCATGTCCTGTGCATTTGTGGATCGTATCCTGTGCATTTGTGGATTGCCGCACGCATTTGTGGGTTTTGAAACATTTGCAGCATCACGAGTGCACACAAATCCACAAGTAGGTGGACCCTGCCCACCGTCTACTCAAGCCAGTCAGATAACGGCCACATTGGACTGACCAATTGTAGCACGTTCTCACTTGAACCAATCACATTTTGTAATTTTACAATCACATTTTACAATCAGGGTGGGAACTTATTGCACCAAACTTGCATATTATAAAGGCTCTCCAACATGGAGGAATCACGACAGGAGAGTGGTTCTAACCATCTAACAGCATCATTGTAACAATATCTAAAAGAAAACAAGCAACGTTATGGGTCAATACTTTATTTTAAGGGAATATGTGTTTTCGCCAGTATTTCCTGCATCGCTACACAATCCACAGCAAAACCTGAGTTTGATTTTGCAGTAAACTGAGTGTGGTGAGATTAAAAGACTGTGTATCTGAAAAAGATGGCATTGGCAAGAAATTGCCCTCCGTTTTCAGCAATGTAAAAAAAAAGAAAAGAAAAGAAAAGAAAAATTAATTTTCTTACCCTTGCTTGGGCCCCAAGTGCGCATGGGCCCCTGGGCCCGTGCCCATTGGATAATCCGGCCCAGCCTACTGCAGGGACGCATGAGGACTGCAGATTTGGCCAGAGCAATAAACTGCAATGTCTGTAATGTAAGACGCCTAAGACAGTGCTACAGGGAGAGAGGAAGGATAGTTTATTGTCCTTGCAGTGGCAAACCAGATGTGTCCACCTATTTGTGGATTTGTGTGCATTCTTTACGCTAGAAATGTTTCAAAATCCAGAAATGTGTGCAGCAATCCACAAATGCATAGGACGTGATCCACAAATGAATGCCAGGCAGGGATGTGTTTGTGACATAAAACGTATTTGTAAAAAAAAAAAAAAAATTGCAAGTCTCATTTTATTTATTTGTGAATTTAATACATTTTTGTGAAACTCCTAACATATATTCGTGGATCTTATTCTATTTATTTGTGAATTTGTTGTGAATTACAGCTTACTTCTTTGATGACTGCACAAATGACTCAAACTGGTCTTCCACAAGAGGCTGTCCAGTGTCTGGATGCTCATGAGTGAAAAGACAAACAGCACAGACTACAAGTCTACCAAATTGTACCAAATGTTGCGAAAAGAATTAGAAGGGCGCATAATGAGAGCAGTGTGGTAGTTTATTATGTATTAGCTAATGTTGTAGGGTTAGGGTTAATAGGGTTAGGGATACTTTATCTAGCATTTGCCCTAGCTCCTTCTCAAAATTAGTGTTATCAGCATAAGGCAAGAAAGCAACTGGTGAGGAAGACCATTTGGATCCTGAACACTCACTGCTATTACCAAAATAACGCAACTCATTTGATCGAGAAACTTCGACTAAACTTCTTTTAAGTCAAACTCACTTATTTTAGCTAGTTTGACTAAACTGATTCATCAAACATTCAGCTAGTTCTTTGGATAAAATGACCCACTCACTCACCCAGGATGACAAAATGCTTGTCTCGAGACCATCAGGGACAGGATGACCAGATCAGGTCAGATAAGTGATGATGTCTATCATCTAGGTCATCAGATAGGGTACTTCCTATCCTGCCGACAACACCAGGAACTGATGTAAATCTTTTCTGGATAATCAAAATGCTGCAGCTTTACGAGAAGTAAGATGTTTGAAGAATCAGGAGACCAGGAGGCAGGGTATAGTCAAAGAGATGGTTTATTATGCGTGTAAAGACATACTAGGATCTACATTGTTTCTTAGTCTAAACATAAGTTGGATACAGTTGGTTTTTATACTCCTATCTATGTGCAAAGACATACCCAAGGCTAATATGGAAAAACATGAGAGAAAAACATAAGACAAAAGACAAAACACTGTGAAAAAACATAATCAAGGACGAGCCCCCAGAAAACTGATAGGAATGTGATCTTCGGGTTGAGATTTTTAAGAAAAGAGAAAGCAATAAAAGAAGGTGCCCTCGCCCCACTACACACTTCCTATATCAAGCGCTTGGGAGAGTTGTCAAATGACACACAGACACACAAAATTAAAATGGCAAGATTTCCCTTTATTCAAAGAAAAACAGAGTATATGTATCGTTGCTTGACACACAACAGAGACAGTGGGTTAACTTTTGATTGGCTAGGCGGAAGGGCATATTTGCATAAAACAGGGAGCATAGGGTACGTTTACACGACAACGATATACTAAAAACGGAAACGTTTTTCCTTCACGTTTTTGAAAAGTTTCGCGTACAGATTACAATGTTGTCAAAACGATCGCTGTTCACACGAATCTGCGAAAATGACTAAAGACACTGTATGTATGTCACTTTGTAAAGAAACACTACGTGCCTGTGCACATAAGCATTCACATCAACGTGTCCACCATATCGATCTGGGCAAGACTGCCCTATAAACAAGTACAAGTAAATGGGGGAGCTGTGGTTTTTCTGGATAAAAAGCACAATAACATTTACATTTCTCAAAAGATTTCAATGGTTTATGATCTATGTGGAGTACAAAAAAGTTCTGTCTCCAGTTACTTAGAATCTCAAAAGGGTCTGAAAGTGCAAGGTCACTCCCTGACAGTAGATGCCGCTTACTGAAAAGCAGAACTACCCCAGTACACAAGGTGGTGCTGCACCCACTTATCACTGAGAAGAAGAGAGCCAGTATTTACATCTTTAAGCCTTTCACACACATTTTGCAAACTCGCTAAAGTATGTATGCACTTTTGCAAAATGTAAGGTATTTGGTGATTTGGCCACTGCAACAAATACTTCTTTGAAGCTAAATCCTTAAAGTTCTGATTTTATACTCTTTTTAAATAAGTAATGATTTGAATTAATTAAAAATAACAGCAATAGCATTCACATACTTATAGGAAGAGCCAAATTATGGGGGGGGTTTTTTTATCTATTTTTTTGGGAGGGGGTGGATATAAGGCAACGATTGTTGTACCCAAAAATGTTAATGTTCCTGTAAACTGATGAAGTGTTGATTATGAATAGTCTTCTTTGGGTGTTCAATATGATAATACAACAACGCAATAATTGGGGCACGTAGCTATTTGAATAAGCGGTCAAGAATACTTATATGCATATATATGCCAGGTGCAAAATAAATACAATGGTGTAGTATGGATTATCAATAATGGATTATCAAATCAGCGGATTATCATTTGCAGGGAAGAGACAAAGAAACAAACAATGCTAGTGTAGAAAGCAACACTGAAAGAATTAAACGGATCATTTAGAATATATGCTTGCATTTAAAATAAATAAATAATAATAAAAAAATTAACCCCTCAACGTAAAAACAATTTGACGCTTTGACGCCATGTGTTTTACGCCTAGGAGTGAACACTTCCATTGACAGCCATTGGGGCGTTAAACTAACCGTTTTTCTTGTGCTTCAGGTCAGAATTCTGTTAACAAAGCTCGTTCATTTTTAAATACTGAAAAAAATCAAAATAGTGCATCTTTAAGTACTAATAATTGACCAACATTATACCAAAATGGAACAAAATCGACAATTACAAAGATAATTATAAGCTTTTGAATACCCTTCGTTGGAGTAGATGTGGGTTAATAATTTGGTGTATGTAACAAATGTGTCTCCGCTGGTGGTAGTAGTGATGCAGTAAATCTGCACTTCGCTGGAGAAGTGTCAATAACCTCAAAATCTTGAGCGGCACAAATACAGTCCTATAGTCCGCCATTGTAGTTTTGAATGTCTTGTGCGTTTTCTTGAAGTACTCGCACACATGCCTATAGACTGAACATGTAATACGCATGCACGACGTCATGTCGTTTTCACAAATTCTTGTTTTTGGTTGTTTACACAGAGGCGATAATGGCATCGTTTTCAAAAACTTGCACTTTGAAACCATTTTCAAAAGTTTGCATTTTCAGGCCCCAAAACGCCGTTGTCGTGTAAACGAACAGCCAAAACAGATAAAATGTTTTCCATTTTTAGTTGAAAATATTGTTGTGTAAATGGCCCCTAAGAGAGTAACAACTCCACATATGGTATTCGGAAGACACAGGAATATGAGCAAATGGTGAGGGGCTTTATCTGTCCATACCTAGTTGAAACTAGTTTTGTGCAGTAGTGGAAGAGTTAACAAAAGAACAAAGAGGAAAACTTAAAGAGATAAACTTATCAGTTGCAAAAGGTCTGTTTGGATGCCCACAGCACATTGGATTTTATTTAGCGTGCTAGACCCTTGGACTAACAGTAAGGTATACTCGGGTAACTCAACGTTTCTAACTGTATGTGTTGGAGTTGAAAGGCGCACACGTGCAAAGTGTCCTTTCTTTTTACAGTTCTTACATATTACTTTTATTGTAGGACACTCCTTTACATTGGCTAAGTGTCCCCCGGAGCCACACCGAAAACATGAGCATGCCTGCTAAGCCCGTATGTGAGGCTTTGAAGTTGTCTTTGCAGTGGTTCCTGGTTCGAAGCTGTCTATGCCGATAAGCCTTTTGTTGAATTGGGACGGCTTGTACTGGAATGCCTCGCTCTCCCATGGCCTTTACATGTTCTGATGCAGACTCCACTTGGGTCGCAGTTGCAATAGCTTCTGCTAATGTAAAATTAGGTCTTAGGAGTCTCTCGTGAATCAAGGGGTCAAACAAGTGCTCAATGAATTGATCTCGGATCATGCCCTCAGTATTTGGGAAATCACAAGTTGCCGCTAACTGTCTCAGTGCAGCAATGTAGTCACTATATGCTAGTGAGTGCCTTGTCCTTGTTTCCGGAAATTATATTCTACCAGAACATTAATGGCAGGCGTGAAATGTGTGCTTAAGACAGTAATGGCAGAGTTTAATGTATCTAAAGTGTCTCTGGTAAAGTATAAAAAATCCTTTGCCCTTCCATTCCTAACAATGAAGCAATAAAGCTCTTTTTCTCCCCTCTGGCCAAGCATCACCTGTAGCTCCCATGACAAGGAGGTAGTTGCAAACATCCTTATCCACATTGCAAATGGAATGTTAGGCTCACCTGGGCAAGGCAGAAACAAGTCTGGGAATGGAGCATGTAAGATAAATATAGAACACCTTATTTGTTTGTTATAGTGTGGGCTGACCTTAATGTGCAATAAAAGGCAGGATGAATCAAGAATCCCTTGGAGTTGACAACTGTTTAATCCAACAAGAACCTGCTTCTCTCTGTACATACACACTTCCTAATTTCTCTCACTCATACACACGTCTTTATTTCTCTCACACATATGTCTCCCCATCTAGTCCTAGCATTCAGATATAGTAATAGCATTGCATTTAAACACAACAAATGGTATCAAAAGCTGTACTAAGGTCAAGCAATGCAAGCAAGGAGACACAACCCTGATCAGAGGCCAGTATTAGGCCATTTACCACTTTTGTCTCTGTGCTATGATGAGGCCTAAATCCTGACTGATCCATTTCATGACCGTTATTCCTATGTAGGTATGAGAATAACTGCTGTGCTACAACATTTTCTAAGATCAGGGAGGTAAATGGGAGATTTGACATTGGCCTATAGTTGGACAACTGACAAAGGTCAAGGTCAGGATTTTTTAATCAAGTGTTTGATAACTGCTAGTTTAAAAGATTTAGGAACATAGTCAGTGCTAAAGAAAGAATTGATTATTTATAGAAGAGGTTTGACTGCTTCTGGAATTATCTGTTTGAAGAAACATGTAGATAAGGGATCTAGTATACAAGTTGATGATTTTGATGAAGAAATTAGTGAAAATAGTCTCTTGAAGGGGAGTAAAACATTCTAATCACAGATCTGATATGGTTATATTATTACCTACAGGGTTAGTTATCAAATTGTCTGGTTTTAAAATTTATAGTCTGAATTATTTGCCTGATATTTAAAATTTTGCCATTCAAAATAATTCATTATCATCGCTGCTACATAAACACTGCATATTTCTGTCATGGTCTTATTCCTAGTTAATTATGCTTCAGTATCAAATACAAATCTAGGATTATTTTTGTTATCTTCTGTTAAGGTGGAGAGATACTTGTCCACGGTTCACCAAAGGAGACCTGAGTGCAAAACTGCATGTGGTAATTGCAGTCCCCAGGCCATAGTAGCAACCGTAGTCCCAGCAACGACAGCGAGAATGTTTATGTGGAATTGAGGTCCAAAACCATTTGGATGGTACTTCAAGCGGTACCATCCTAAGCAATCTCCAGGCTGTAGCCTCCAGTTCATGAGAGCTCCACCCAGAGGTAAGGCATCAGGATGGATCAGGCAGGTCCGGAGAGCAGAAAGGGTCAGGATCACTGGCATCGCCATAAAATCATGTGTAATGTAATGCGTGGTGTTGTGCTTCTCTCAGGAGACTAGTGTAAATTGACTGATAGCACCATCTGTTGGTTTGGAAGAGGAAGTTGCTCCAGTGCATTTGTGAGAAAATCTGCACCAACACATTTGTGAGAAAATCAAGCCAAAAATTGTTTTTTCACGTTTCAATAGAACAGAGAGGTATGCATTTGTATATGTTGGAATTTTTTATTTGCTCAAAGATTTGTAGAATGGATTGTATTTATTTGTGAAATATGATGTAGGCTCATATTTTATATATTCAAGTGCATCTCAAAAAATTTTAATATCATGGAAAAGTTAGGTTTTTGATTTCCAAATGAAATGCAAAATTTACTTTCATCTTCCCAATGATTGTGGTTGTGTGTACTGAACCAGACTGAGAGATTAAAGGCTGAGGAAACCTTTGCAGGTGTTTTGAGTTAATTAGCTGATTAGAGCTCTTCTCAGGTCGACATTACTGCATTATAAATTCTTTATTGTAATATTCTGAGATACTGGATTTTTGATTTCCATGAGCTGTAAGCCGTAATCATCAAGATTAAATCAAAAAAGGCGTGAAATATTTCACTTTGTGTGTAATGAATCTAGAATATATGAAAGTTCCACTTTTTGGAAAAAAAAAAAACTTTTCCACAATATTTACATTTTTTGAGATGCAACTGAGTGTGTGTGTATACACGTGTGTATATATTATATATACACACACACATATACACACATACACACACACATATATACACAAATATATACACGTGTGTATATACACATATGTATGTATATGTGTGTATATATATATGTGTGTATATACAGATATATATGTATACACATGTGTGTATATACATACTACACCTATATATACACGCAAATATATGTGTATATATATACTTATTATATATGTATGTGTATACATTATATA
>JANDJT010000050.1:9377572-9389418 GCA_024331685.1 Stegophilus panzeri
CTCAATGTTGAGTACAAAATTATGGAATCATCCAAAAAAAAAAAAAAAAAAAAAAAAAAAAAAAAAAAATCACAATTAGTACTTTGTTGCCCCTCCTTGGGCTTTTATGATTTGCTGAATTCTTTGAGGCATGGATTCACTGATGAAAAACAATATTCTCCATCAAGCTGGTCCATCAAGCTGGTCAAAAATAGCAGTCGAAAGACTGGCTTTGCAGGATGAAGCCTTGTCATGGATATAGAATTTAGATCAGCTATTAAGCAAACATTTTTTTGTAATATTTGTGCTTATTTATATCTGTGTTTATTTGCAACAAAGTAAGAAAGGCAGCTGGCCCTCATGACATAAATGTGCGTGTGCTTTGAGCATGTGCTGGCACAGGTCTTTACTGACATCAGGTCTTTACTGTCAGTGGCCCAGGCAACTGTCCCCACATGCCTCAAGACAACAACCAAAATACCAGTGACAAAGCATTCTTCTACAGCACAACAGGGTGGAAGTCATTCAAGCAAATGACTTCCACCCCGTTGCACTCAACACCAATGTAATGAAATGCTTTAAGAAACTGATTCTGGGTCACATCTTAGTGGACCTACCACCTACACTGGACTCCCACCCATTTGCCTACCACCCGAACAGGTTGACATTTCCACTGCTCTTCATTCAGCCCTCACACATCTGGACAACACCACCACATACATAAAGATACTGTTCTATGACTTTAGTGCTCTGCATTTACCACTAAACTGAAGTCATCCCTACTAAACTGATCAGCAAACCCAATGATCTGGGCATCAGCACCCCCATATGCAGTTGGATTCTGGACTTCCTAACCAATAGACCTGTCTGTTAGGTTGTGCAATCACATGTCCTGTACCCTCATCTGGCATCTACCCAACACTGGCGTCTCACAAGGTTGTGTGCCGAGTCCGCTGGTCTACTCCCTGTTTATCCATGACTGTGTGCATCTCATAACTCTAACATCATCAAGTATGCAGATGATACCACGTGATAGGTCACATCAGCAACAAAGATGAGTTGGCCTACAGGGAGGAGATCCAAAGCCTAGCAGCATGGTGTTCCACCAACAACCTTACCCTCAATGCAGAGAACACCAAAGAGCTCATTTTGGACTTCAAGAAATCTAAAAGCAGTAAACACTCCCATCTACATCAATGGGATTGAAGTAGCACGTGTCTCCAGCTTCTAGTTCCTAGAAAGACACAACATAATCATTACTTCCTGACGAGACTGAAGAAAGAAGAAGAAGAAGAAACCTCTGTTACATATACACTACAGCAGAGTGAAATTCTTTTTTTCACATATCTCAGCTTGCTAGAAAGCTAAGGTCAGAGCACAAGTTCAGCCATGATACAGCAACCCTGGAGCAGATTGGGTTAAGGTCTTGCTCAAGAGCTCAACAGTGGCAGCTTGGAGGTGCTGGGGCTTGAATGCCTGACCTTCTGATCAGCAACCCAGAGCCACCACTAGACTGCTGAGCCACCACTGCCTGTTCATCTGTCTCCCTATATCTTAACAAGCTTCTATTACTGCACCATTGAAAGCACCCTGACCAACTCAGTCACATTGTGGTATGGCAGCTCCATGGTGTCTGGAAAAAAAATTATACTATAATTCAAGCACTTTTTAAGCACTTTTTAAACCCCCCCATATAAACGTGAGGGGTGGTTGGCCAATATGGGTTTTTAATTTCCAATGCCGATTATCTGGAAAACAGTGTGCCCGATTGGGTAATATGAGGCCAATATAACAAATCGAATTACAGTAAATGAGACAAAGAAAATTGGCAAAACTAAATTAACATTTATTGTGCATAATATTTATGTATTATTCTTCCCTGTTGCAGCCCCCATTTTCACCATGTCACTGCAAATATTGCACTTTGCATTCCCTGGTGTTGGCTGTGTAAACTACGCCCATAGAGGATTTGCTTTCTGTCCAGCCATCTAGCAGAATAAAAAATGAAAATTCATTCTAGTTAAAAACTTACATATAATTAGATTTTCCAAATCACATGAATAATTAGTGCTGATTTAATCCAGTAGCAGCTTGTACATATTTCTAATTAATTTAATGAACAAATCACAAATACAAATAAAATTAATAAAATTGATATTAAATTAAATCATGGACAATTAAATACAGCGCACAGATTTAAAATCTAGGAATTCAAACTTACCATCTCGCATTATGTTGCATACAATGTTCTGGTCTCATCCAGCTCATCCGACCAAGCTTTCATTTAGGGGTATAAAGGCTTTTGAGTCTGTGGTGAAAACAGTGTCTTGTTACCGAAGATGACGCACATGTCTGAGGAAGAACCAGTTGTGGGATTTGTGAGTGATTGAGAGATAAAATTTTGCTTGGCTGCGGATCTGACATCTCATGAAACTGTTTGAATAAGAGTATGCTGCACGCCGGAGTGGTGTTGTGTACATTATGTAATGTCATGTTAAAACCAAATGATGGCTGGTCATTTTACTGCCGGTCAGACATTCGCTTCTTGTTTGAGTGGGCTTTTTTTGTTGTTGCAGGAATAAGGAAGAATGCGCTAACGCGCTACATGGCATCAAAAGTCTGTCTTGTCGCATATCAGCCAAACAGGAAGATTTAACAGCTGATGCCAATAATTAAAAAATGCCAAAGACCGGCCAATATATATTGGTCGACCCCTAAATGAGAGTCAAAAGTACTTCAACTTCTGCCACTGAGAAATTCTTTCTTTTTTTGTCTGTTTAGTAGTTATTTTGCACGTTCCAGTCTGTGAGTTTGGCCTTTTATGGAGTTTTTGAAGCATCACTAAATGGAAATCAGCTGTGCCATGCACTTGCCTGGTCATTTACGTGATTGCCATTTATCAAAATATGCATGTGAAAATGAAGAAAATCAGCATTTCCAAAACTTTTGTAACTCCGGCAGAAATTTTAGTTTATCTTGTCTTACGCAACTCTATTAAAATATTGATAACAAAGGGTTCTTAGCATTTGCACAAACAGGTCCACTGGAAAAAGGCAGCAACACAACAACAAACATGAGCAATGGTAGTGGAGGAAGTGCAGCAACAAGAGGACCTGACGAGATATGCAAGAATATTGCAAGTGGCTCAGGTAAAACAGGGAAAGTGGAGAAGGTGGGAAAACACAGTATGTCTCCTGAGACTGGAATCACCATGAACTCCTTTGTGTGGCAAGGTCAGAGAGTGCCACATTCAGTAACACGGTTGGCATCAACTATAAAGGCTCTTGCTTGTCACTGAACAATGGAGGTCAACCTGGACAATAGGCTAACATTCCCTCCAAAAATAACTGCTACAACACTCAGACCAGACTTAGTGGTATGGTCCAGCAATGTAAAGGCTGTAATCACGTCTGAACTCACAGTACACTGGAAAAATGGAACTGAGAGAAAACAGCTCAGATATTCAGTGCTTATCTCGAATGATAGGTACAGGAGAAGGAAACTACAGATATTACCAGTGGAGTTTGTGTGTAGAGGATTTGTGACTATACCTATGGTTAGACGACTAAGGGCACTTAGAGTATAAATCCAGGGACACTGGCAAGCCATAAAAGATCTCTTCGAGGCAGCTGAACGGAGCAGCCACTGGTCATAGGTAAAAAGAAATAACATCAGTTGGGCCTCAAAATTACCACTGAGTTGTCAGACACAGAAGGAGTGCACCAGGGATGGCAGACAGCAATGTTGAGCCCTCTGGAGATGTAGTGGGCTTAAACTATGAAAACGTAAGAAGAGGGTGCTAACCCTGTAAAGTGTCCTCCACAATATCCTGGTTGCATAAGTGTGCACACACTTTTATAACGGGGCACGTGACTGTGCTCAGAATTAACACGTCTTCAGAGGTAATTATCAAAACAGGTGCCAAGTTGGTAGACTCTTACCCAAAATGGCAGTGTGCTGTATTGCAAGCAAACTTTGCTTTAAGAAAATTTTAAATAAAGACTGTGTATACCTATGCAACCAGGTTACTGTCCTAAAATGTTTCTATTCATTTTTTAATTGAATTTTGTTGTTGCTATATCACATTAAAGATGGAAAAAGATCTTACTTATCTTGGTTTAATTTTTACATCACAAAAACCAGGGAACAAGGGTGTGTAGACTTTTTATATCCACTGTATGTGCTTGAACTCAAAAGAGTATTGTAGCAATCACAATATTTGATCATCACATTGCCCAACCCTAGGACTTTTTACAAATACAAGCATAAAATCTAAATATACTTACACAACATGCTCCACTACTGTAATTCAACAATACACACCAAACCATTTGTATCTGCACCATCTGAACATACAGTACTGTGCAAAAGTCAGAGGCCACCACTTCATTTTCAATCAAATGGCCATTTAGGAATTACTTTTAATTATTTGGTGGCAAACAATTATGATGGGAAAATGTACAGTACATTAATTAAATTTTCATTAATGCAGTATCTATTTATGCAAGTCAATATTAGTTCAGAATTACAAATGAAATATATACAGCTTTCATACTATTTTTATTGTTGAAGACAATGTGTGTTATATGAACTATAATAATATTGAACAATTATGGGAAATGTATTTACAGAAAATCACACAGGCCTTTAACAGTAAAAACAGTATGAAATCTGTAAAGATTTAATGTGTAATATCTAAGTACTGTATGGCTGATTGAAAATAGAATTAATGTACTGAAATGTAGAAAATAATCAAGTATTGAATGGCCATTTCACTGATCTTTGTCCTTTGCACAGTACTTTACATACAGTATATGCACATAATTAAAATTTCAAAGCAGCATGGACTGCATCCATTTTTAGAAAAAAATAAAATAAAAATCTTGTCCTCAGTTAGAAAATCCCTTTTAGGTTATGTGCCTCAATTGCACAGGTGTGTTGAAACAAGTTATTCCATTATCCGCCATACACTGCTGAGAGCAGCAATACAGTTATTTGGACCTAAAATGGTAGTCAGACTGCTCACAATTAAATATGATAGACATACACACAAAAATGGTGTGATGTTTTTGGTCACATTTGGTCATATTTTTGTTACATTTATATTCAAATGGAAAAGCACTGCTATATCTGTGTATTTGTGTATTGCATTACATTCATAAAATATGTTGTCCTATTTTACTGTTCTGTCCACAATACAAAGATTGAGGACAAAACAGTATTGAGCAAAAATATCAATGTTTTGGCTGAACAGGAAAAGCAGTGACCAATGTATATCTTCCATGGAAAACAACTTTAGTTGTAGGCTATCAAGTATAAGCTGCATTGAATTGAATGTATAACACAAGCAATGCTTAAGGGGTTTTGATAACCACATCAGGGTTTTTGGAAAGTCCAACATCATCTGAGTGGGTGTGTGCTAGGAAATGTACCACATGTAGGCTACGCCGAGGAACTCTGAGCAGGCATGATATATCATCAACAATGGCATCCAAAGTCTTCTGTGATCCAAATAGCTGGGGGTCATTATAATAGATGTCCCTATTTTCCACAAGACATGAGTCAAAACCATTCCAGTGTTAAGAAGAAGAAAAAAAAGTCCATTCTTTAATTCCATGCACAATATAAATTATGGGACTGTGTGTATAATTAAAGTTACAGTATAATTACAATTAAACCAAACAAAGATTTAAATTCCTTTTTATTTTTGCAACAGCAGATTCTGTAATTTCTGTTTGCACATCAACATGCTGCTAGTAAAAATTAAACCAGATTCTTATTCTTCTTATAATTAATATTATTATTATTAAATCAGATCATACATACCTTTTGGTTACATATGAATCACTTTGGACAAGTTTGTAAATTGTTGATAGGGCCTTCAAAATCAGTGCTGAGAGAAGAGAAATACCCATTTAGGTAGTACATAATACATTTGCACAGAATATACAGTAAATACAATACTTAAATACTGTACCCTCCAAATTCACCAAGTATTTGCCAGTGGGTTTTGGTATCATTGTCTTTCTCCACAGTAAAACATCATCCAATGATCTTAAGGTTTTTAGTAAATAGTAGGGATGTAACGATACATAAAATTTAAAAATTCTAAAATATATGGAGGTCTCAATAGCCATTCTCTATACAACAAAATTGAGTGTTTCCAGAATATGTGCTTAAGGTTTCCATTTTCAATTAAAACATTCAACATCATAAAAGTACAATGACTGAAACATAATAATGACAGTGTTTGCATGATCCATTCAGGTCCAGCCATAACAAAACAATAGAATGAAACAAAACTAAACATAGTAAAGCTTTCACTGGTGTGACTCAAGGGGGTGTGTCTGAAGCACAGGGCTTTTCTCATTCTGCTGTTAGCTAGTTGTGCTTCCACTCAAATAGTGCTCTATAACACTAGATGTTATTTTGAATGCTGCATTCTCCACTACTGAATAAAAACTTCCCAATTCAGCCTTGACCAAATTAGTGACTAAAGGCAGTCTGAATGCAGCAGAGAGTTTGGTGTGTGAAGTGTTACCAAACACCATACTTTAAAGAGCTGGGAGATTCTTCCTGTTGCTGCTGAGCATAGCCATTGCAGCTTCTCCTGAGCTAGCACGCTAGTATGCAAGCATATTGGCTTATGAAAAAAGGCATGCTTAATAGAAACTTTTTTTTTTTTTTTTTTTTTTAGCACTCCTGTAGCCTGTCCTGATTTGAGATGAAAAAACATGCTCTCGGAAGAGGGATTTTCAGAGGAGGAAGCGTGGTCTTGAACGTTAAATGTTCATTACTCCTCAGTTAATTTTAATGATGAATAGTCTACTTTATTATACAGTCTGTTGAATGTTTTTTTTTTTTTTTTTTATACACATATGATGCATCATATCATTTGATACAAGGCTCTTGATTTGATGCATAACACCCCTAGTAAATAAATAAAAAGAAAAGCCGATCATTCATCCTGCCACCAGCATTTATCAGAACTATGCACTTCTGCTTATATGGGCTAATAATGTGGACAGTGAGTGTACATTTTGAATGACGCGATATGCAAAATCTGTAACAGACAATTCAGCGCAAAAGATAACAGCTATCTTTTGTTATTACTATAAGTAGCTATAAAGATATGGAATCACCTAAAAAATCCACCATCCAGCCAATGATGCAGGTAATAGGGGTGCTCAAACAAACTGAAATTGATTATCTATAATGAGTATCAATTAAATCTATAAAATTGTTAAACTACTTTTTTTTTTTTTTTTTAAATGGTAAATCACAACACAGGATGGCTCTAACATCTACCTAAGGTCTGACATGTGCACAAAATTGCACAGAGTGTAAGGAAAGAAGTCACATAGTGTGAAGGTATTTATTGCAAATACTACATCACTGTTACTTCATGACTTTTCTGAAGATTGCAAACTCATGACAGGATATCCAAGTGACAGACAGTGCCCCTGGCAATAAGAGGGGGAGAAATAGATCCAAAAAAGTATTGATAATATCCTTTAATACGTACTAAATTCTATATGTGCATTTGGCATTTTCTCATTTCATTGTGTATGCAAGAGAGATTACCTATAACATGTTATATGAATGTATGAGACACACTCTAATGGGTCATCAGTGAAATACGATTACACTACGTGTACACCAATTATTTTAAAAATGCATCACAATGCACATGATAGACATACACTGATTTTTCAATTAAATAGAAAAGGATTCAAATCAGTGTTCTGAGCATTTTTTGTAAATGAATGTTTACATAATAAAGCTAGCTTGATTGATTCAAATAGTTGATTTTAATTTATAGAATAATGTTAATGATTAATTTTAATATATAGATTAATGGAACTTAAAGTACATCAAATGTGATATTGCAGACTGAGTATAAAATGGATGCATAGGATTCTCCAAGGCTATTATAATTAATTATATATAACCTCACAAAACAAAAATTATTACAGATGTACAATTAAATAGTTTACACAGTAAACTAGATATTAACATTAATTTATTAATTTTTATTAATAAATTTTATTAAATTAATTTATTTAAATATTAATTTAAGTGTCATTTACATTTTATATACAGGCGTTCCAGTCTGAGACCACTAGTGAAAATACTTCTATTTTGCATTATTTTCTAATTTAACACAACATTTTCATTACAAATTATATTATTAATTTATTTAATTATGTGAAAAATAGAATCTTTGAAATATTTACACCAATTTCATAGTTTCTTTGGTATGTATTGGTATTTGGTATGTCCCCATTTTGCTTTAATAATAGTGTGCACTCGAGCGGGCATAGACTCCACAAGTTTGTGCAAAAACTTGTGATCCATTTTACATCAAATCCCTCAGTGTGTCGTCTGAACACATGCTTCACACTGCTTTAGGCATGAGGAAAATCTGACCTTTTGTACAAAGCAGTTAACATGGTTACCATCACAAATATGCTTACATTTATATAGGAACCTGGAAATAATGTAGAATCTTGAATATTAAATATTGAACATTTACTTCCAAAATGTAGCTCAGGGGAAGATGATGAAAATTATGTGTGAAGTAAATTAGGGAAGTACAAAAACAACAGGTTACATTACGTGCTCAGCTAAAGGCACCGTGAAAAGAGTATCTCTGGAGAAAAACTCATTTTTGCTCCATCTGTTAAATTCACAGGCTGTTTTAAGATTCATTAACATGCTGCTGACATTAAACTATAGACATACTGTGGTTCTATTACTGTGTATATACACAACATAGACATATGTTTTGGGACAGGTTCTTTAACCTAATGAGATTTATTAAATTGGAAGACAACTACACAGTTGCGGATAAAATGAAAAAGTACAAAATATAGTCCCCTCCAGAAGTATTGGAACAGCCAGGCCCGTTCTTTTGTTTTTGCTATACACTGAAGACATTTAGGTTTGAGATCAAAAGATGAATATGAGATGATTGCTGAAATTCTGATCTTTCATTTCCTCGCAAGAGTTTGTTTCAGTGGTGTAAGAGTTAGAGTCTCTTGGGAGAGCTATGAGAATTGGAGAAAGGTGGACTTCGGACTTGCTCATGAAAGCAGTTTGCGTCAACACAATGATGCAGTACTCAGTCCCGAGGACGTTTCCATCCCTTCAAATGAGGTATGTGTCCCTCCCTTCTTCGCACAGTGACATATTATATATATATAAAAATATGCTTTTTTTTTTTTTTTAAACCAATTGAAACGGAAACACTAACATCCTCTCATGCTGAGCAGGAAAACAAGGTATATAAATATCTACGAGTATGAGTTACATGAACATGATATGAACAGAGTATAAGGACAGCTAACGTACTCTGCATGGCACTTTAGAGGCTACACCCATACAGTTATGGCTTAGTTGTGCCTCCCCTTGCCTAGCAACATCAAACTAGCCTAGTCTCATGTTAGATAGCCAAAATGTTCTATTTTATCAATCTGGTAATCCTGCAAACAGTAATAACACCCTGTTATGACTCAAGAGTCATACATACATATATACATATATATATATATATATATATATATATATATATATAGTTTGGTGTGTATTCTCCACTTTCACTTCCCCTCCGCTATCCAAACTCTCAGGTTCCTGCTATTGGTTGTCCACCACATCAATCATCATCAGTCCTCCCCTATGTCATCATGCGAAGACCCTATCCACGCACGAGGACACACCATATAAACCCGGAGGCGATGAGGAAGAGGGGATAAGAGAGAAAAGGAGGAATGCAGCGATAATTATTGCGCATTAGTTTACCCAGTTGATGTTTGTTCTGTGAATAACCTTGGTCAGACTTGCAATTCGATAATCGCTCCATAAGTGTGCTTAGTTAGAACAACTTTTGTTTAGTCTGTACTGTTCAGCCGATTCAAACTTCCTGAGAGTGTTTTGTTCCAACTTTTCATGTGGCGGCTCGGATCTCTGGTCAGCCAAGCAGACCCTCCCACGACCCCACCAGACCAGCAAGGAGTGGATAGGGAAGTACGTCACATGAAGTACACGGTGTATCACGTACCATTGTATATACACACTAGGTAAGGAGCGGGTGCCATCTTTTGTATTTTTCTGCTTGTATAGCTAGAGTCGGTTAGGTAGGGCGCACCAGTGCCAAAGATTATTTTCTTCATTTTTGGGGACATTAGTCAGATAAAGTTTACGGGTATTGGGCGATAGCGATTGTTTTGCTTTGCTGATTTAGCTTTGATTTAGCACCGCTCATTGTTCCTCTCTCCTGCGTTCTGAACCTGTAACATGTAAATACTGGTTGTATGTTGCTACCCTATTTATTGTAAATACTTGTTAATTTGTTTTATATGATTACTGTAAATATTTGTACGATTCACATTTAATACAGAACCAAAAACTCAATAAAAAAAACTTTTGCGTGCTTCATTTCCACACAACATACCTCAATAGTGGTGATTTCATTTTTTTCCCCAACTTAAAAATATTTGCTTTATTTTTACTTTATAAAAAAATATTTGTTGTGTCCTTTATACCCCTGGACATAAAAGGAGGGACATAACACACCCAAGGTAAGTTTTATGATAAATCCAACTTTGTCAAATTTTCACATTTTTTAAACAATCAGCCCTAACATACAAGAAAAAAAAAATGCATGGAAACAGTCTATTTAGAAGTAAGTTTCGAAAAGTTTTTTGAAGGCAAAGAATCTGGGCTCAGCCCCGCATGATAAAGTCCTGCTAGCATGTGAGTGAGAAGACGCACGTGGAGTGAGCTCCCAAGCATTTTGTCTTTTAATTGTGCTTTTCAGGCAACCCGAATCTTTTCTAAGACACTTGGTGCCTTCTTTTTCAATTACTCAGTTTACAGTTATAACCAGAAAGGACTTATGGCTTCTGAAAGACTACAGAAACCTACATTTTCACAGAGCGTTACAATGAGTCATGGCAACAAACTACCGTTGGACCTGGAAAAACTCCGCACCACTTTGATCGCGGAGCTAACATCTACCATCGCAATACAGGTGAAAGCAGCTATTGACTCTTCTCTCGCTCCAGTTATTGCGACTTTTGAGAGTTTTAAATCGAGCATTGAATCACAAGGACAACACACACACGAGCTTGACCAGCACCTGAGCGATTACAGTGACCGCATTATAGCACTGGAACAGATGGTGTTAAAGCTAAATTCGCCTAACAAACAACTTGCCGATAAAGTGGAGGACCTGGAGTCCCATTCACGGCGCTGAAATCACCGGGTCATTTGTATTCCGTAAAGAGAAGAAGGGAGCGATTCGGTTATGTTTATGTCACAATTTTTCCACGATGTGCTAGGATCAGAAATCTTTCCAACCTCTCCATTGCGGCATAGAGCGCACCGTATTGGTCCAGCGCCCTCGGCTGATCAAGAGAATCAAAGGCCCAGAGTGATGATTGTGCGGTTTCACTACTTTCACGACAGAGAAAAAGTTGTTCGACGAGGGAATTGGAATCAACTTTTCAATCAGGGCCGTAAGATCTTCATCTTTCCTGATTTCAACTCCAGCGTCGCTAAGAGGAGGGCGGCGTTCGCTGAAGTGAGAAACAGCTTGAGTGAGAGAAATGTGCGGTTTTCTCTCAGATACCAAGCTCGCCTTCTGATAGACCTCAGTCATGAGATTTCAATTTGACTGCACCCAAGAAGCACAACGATGGTTTAATGAACTGTATCCTCCATCTTAAGCTGCCTACATGACTTAGGTACACCCCTAAGTGAAAATGTCCAAATTGGGCCAAATTAGCTATTTTCCCTCCCTGGTGTCATGTGACTTGTTAGTGTTACAAGGTCTCAGGTGTGAATGGGGAGCAGGTGTGTTAAAT
>JANDJT010000050.1:9392091-9404070 GCA_024331685.1 Stegophilus panzeri
CATGAAAAGATATAATCAAATATTTACAAAAATGTGAGGGGTGTACTCACTTTTGTGAGATACTGTATATACACACATACATACATACATACATACATACATACATACATACACACACACATATACATACACATATACATACACACACACACACACATATATAAAAAAATATATATATACACACATACATATAGGTCAGGTCATCTCATACTGTGCTAACCAGAGGAAAGTGATCACTGCTTGACTTAAAGAACTGGTGGAAGAGATTCTTGAGCTAGATAGGGCACATAGACAACTACCTTCTGCAGATTCTATGAAAAAGCATTCGACACTGCAGACAGAGTTTGACCTTTTATCAACAAAACAGGCTGAGTATCTTATCTCCAAATCACGATACGGGTCTTATGAGCACGGGGAAAAGGCTGGATGGATTCTCGCTCACCAGCTGAGACAGACAACTGCTAATCAGGCCATATTTCAGGGATATGACAAGCAGGGCTCAAAATGTACAGACAGTGTGAAAATTAACTCCAGCTTTTCAAACATTTTGTATGTCACTATACAGCTCCGGCCCATCTGTAGACCCTTCTGTATTGGAAGACATTTTTAAGACCCTGCATGTTCCGTCCTTGGATCCAAGGGAGGCTGCAGGACTGGAGGAGGACCTCTTGGTCGGGGAGATAACATCAGCGATTGGCTCTATGCAAAGCGGCAAATCCCCTGGACCGGATGGTTATCCAACTGATTTCTATAAAAAGTTTTCAAGACAACTCTCCCCTTTGTTACCGTCGGTTTTCAAGGAGTCGCTCTCCTTGAAAGCACTACCATCTACTATGTATGAAGCAGTTCTCTCCTTACTCCTTAAGAAAGACAGTAGCCCCCTTGAGTGCAGCTCTTACGGTCCAATTTCTTTACTAAATACAGATGTTAAAATCCTTGCTAAAACTTTGGCACGTCGCTTGGAGGGGGTTCTTCCATCCATTATATCACCAGACTAAACAGGTTTTATTAGGAATCGTTACTCCTTTTTCAACATCAGACGGCTCTATAGCCCCTCTCCACCTGGTACCCCAGAAGTAGTGCTCTCACTTGACGCTGAAAAGACATTTAACCGGGTGGAGTGGGGCTATCTTTTCAGCGCGCTGGAGAGGTTTGGATTTGGTCACAGGTTCATAACATGGGTCAAACTTTTATATACATCTCCGAGGACTGCTGTTCGTACTAATAATAAACCGTCCACCTACTTCGAGCTCCAGCGGGGTACAAGACAGGGATGTCCTCTGTCGCCACTGCTATTTGCCATTGTAATGGAACCCCTTGCTGTGGCGCCAAGACAGAATGCTGATATCAGGGGGATCCAGTGTGCAGGGATAGAGCATAAAGTTTCGCTTTATGTGGACAATATGCTATTATTCATTTCACAGCCCTTTCTGAGTTTCCCTAAACTAATGGCCTTACTCGACGTTTTGGGCAGAATATTGGGCTAGATCAATATTCAGAAAAGTGAATTGATACCTGTTGGTGAGGGGGCAGGCAAGGTACCCCTAGACTCATTCCCTTTTAAAATCAGTCCAAAGAAATTCAAGTATCTCGGGGTGTGGGTTACACACAGCTATAAAGATCTATACCTAGCTAACTGTCAGCCCCTGTTATTTAACCTGAAGCAAGATATTGAGCGGTGGGACCCCCTGCCTCTCTCCCTGGGGGGCAGAATCAATACTATAAAGATGAATGTGCTGCCTAAATTTTTATATGCTTTTCAGTCTCCCAGTGTTTCTTACAAAATCCTTTTTTTCCAAAACTGATTAATCAGATATCAGCCTTTATTTGGAACAAAAAGCCACCACGGATCAAAAGGCATATATTAGAGATCTCCAGCGAAGGGAGGGATGGCACTCCCAAACTTCATGTACTACTACTGGGCAGCTAAAATAAGATCGCTGCTGTACTGGATGGGGGAAAGTGCTACAGCCCCGGATGGACAATTATGGAGGGGACGTCCATTGTGTCCACCTCTCTAGCGGCCCTACTGTGCGCTAAATTACCATTCGCACCACCTCTGTCTAGCTTTACCTCTAATCCAGTTGTACACTCAGTCAAAATTTGGAATCAGTTTAGAAGATCTTTCTTTCTTAGGGACTTGTCACTCACGGGGCCAATTGCAAATAATCTTCTGTTTATTCCATTTTTGATGGATAAGACATTCGATACTTGGTCTAGAAAGGGGGCTGTCTTACTGTCTGATCTCTATGTTGATGGTGTTTTTGTCTCAATCGAGCAGCTAACGCCAAAATATGACATTCCCAGATCACATTTTTATAAATATTTGCAGCTTAGAAACTTTGTAGCCTTAAATTCAGACACCTTCCAATTCTCTGTTGGATGCAATTTTTAAATGTAAACTGGCCAGGAAGCAGACAATAAGGGTTATCTATGACTTACTCAGCATGCATGATTTGATGTCCTTAGATCTCCTTAAGGATAAATGGGAGACAGACTTAGGCGAATCAATTTCTGATGATGATGATTGGCGCAAAGTAATCCAAGGGATTTTCTCCTTCTCCATATGTCTCAGACATGCAGTTGTCCAATTTAAGATTGTTCACCGTCTGCATTGGCCCAAAGCTAGACTCTCTAAGATCAATTCCGACATAGATCCCACATTTGATCAATGCAGACAGGCTCCAGCTACTCTGTTGCTTATGTTTCGGACATGCCCAAAGCTGTACACATTTTGGCAATCTATATTTGAGACCTTCACTAAGATATTGGGAAAAGTGGTAAAGCCGTCCCCTCATATTGCGCTGTTTGGGGTGACCCCGGAGAATACCCCTTTTAGATGGTGTGAAATCAGCATGATGACCTTCTGCACTCTCCTGGCCAGGAGATTAATATTGTTTAAATGGAAAGATCCTGCTCCACCAATGTATAGTCATTGGGTCAGGGAAGTAATGTGCCATCTTAAATTGGAAAAGATTAGATACACTGTCAGGGGAGAGACTAAGAAATTTTACAGAATCTGGCAACCTTTTCTGATCTTTGTCGAAGACATGGATGCTGACAGTATTGTTATGTAACCATTATCTATAATTTTATTTCTCTTGCTCTCTTTTTTTCTATGGTGGTCTGGCTCTATAATATGTATGTCCTATGTCTGGCACTGGGGGGTGGGTGCGGGGTTTGTTCCATTTGTTCTGTTGGTGTCGTTATGTTTAATTTGAAAATGCTAATAAAGAAAACTTGATCAAAAAAACAAAAAAACAAAAAACAAAACAGCCGATGATCAGGGCCGATTATCTCCTGTTAATAAAAAGAGGGCGGGAAAACATCAATTTTGTAAAGATGATGTCTCTTGTGTGGAATGATGACAAAACTGCAGTTTGTAAGCTCTGCACTGCTAAAAATTTTACACCGGAAGTAGCAGCAGTGAAACAAGTCCAGTGTCACTGGCCCAAGTCCTTGGACAAAGTTGGCAGAGGATCACCTGGTGGCAGTCCCTGGTCCAGGTGTCTCTCTTCTTCCCCAGCCCCCCACCCTCCCTAGGGCCCTAAAACAATCAACTCGGACTGGGTGTTGCCCCCCCCCGGTTCTTCCCCGTCCTCCCTGGCCAACTAACATCTCCCAGTGCTCCATCACTCTCTCCATAGGGGAAACCTGTGCCCACCAGAACTGGAGCAAAGCCTGGGCAAGTTTGTTGGCATGTGGGGAATACAGGCATTTCCTAGATCAGTGTTTCATGACCCTGGCCACAGGCCTCCCACTAATGGAGCAGGTCTGTACCACGAGTCAGTGATTATAATGTCTAGTCAATGAAATTAGAAGAAAATACTCAACAAATCCCATGAATTGTTTTAACTAAGATTTCTTTTAAATCTATTAGGCAAACCATATAACTTTCTGCAACGTTTTATTATTTGGTTAAGGTGACATTTAAAACAATTTTAATCAAAAGAGGATTTTTAAAAGAAAACAATACTCCAATTTTTATTTTAAACATTTCATTCACATGCTACTGCAAAATAAAGTAATAAAAAGGAAACCAGACCTACTAATTCCTATAATTAAATTCATGTCTATAAATAGTTATTACACATTATGAGATGGGGCTCTCACCAAACTTAATTACAGCTGAAGGGCAGTCACTTCGCAGAGTTGATACAGTGCCACACGCAGTCATAAGCAGACCAACAGACTTGTTAAATCTGAGAATTTACCAATAAAGAAAAAAATAACACCATTAGATGTCGTGTAATGCACAACAAGCATGACTGTCCCTGAATCAATCCATTAAATTACCTAATTTGCCAGTCACACAAACACGTCACACAACTAAAGCCATGACCCAATAATACACTATAGTGTTATTTTGAGGATTTGTCACATTCGTCACCCATTATTATCCACTTATTATTATGTATTATTACTGAAAGATAGAGTGCGCTATTCGGCTAAATTAAAACTTTCAAGTGGTGTAATTCTAGAAAATTCTTATGGTTTGGCACCCTGTCTGTGGCTAAATGATCTTAAGCAGTGGTCTAGCCTGAAATTAACAGATATATGTAAATTCTGAGCAAACTCTGAGAAAAGCGTTTTTTTATGAAGCCAGTCTGATCTGGAGCCAACACAGTAGGGAGAATGTTTTCCAGTCTTTGGGCTAGAACGTTTGCCAATATTTTACAGTCCATATTGAGCAAAGATATAGGCCAAAATGAGCTGCAGTCCCTTTTTATTTAAAGGAAAAACTGAAATTGTCACTTGATAGAACATGTGCAGGAGGCAGCCTATAGAGAATGATTCCTCGAGTACAGAAAGTAGCAGAGGCATTAGTTTCCCTTTCAAAGTTTTTTAAAATTATACCGTGAAGCCACCTGGCCCTGGAGCTTTTGAATTTGGAATGTTTGAGAGAGCTACATTAAAAGTTCTTCTAAATTTAGAATTTTCTCCAAATCTGCATTATCGTCAAAGGGAATTTGTGGCATTTTAATGGAATTTGAAAAAAAGAATTAAGTTCAAAAGAGTTATAGTTAGAGATGCACCGATGTATCGGCCAATAATCGGTATCGGCGGATAAAGGCAATTTTTCACACCATCAGTCATTGGCCGATAGATTAAAAACATCCAATAATCAGGGTCAATTAAATTCTGTCAATCAAAACAGGGCGTGAAAACATCGATTTCGTGCTGTGTGTAAAGATGATGTCTCTTGTGTGGAATGACAACAAAACAGTTTGCAAGCTCTGGACTGCTAAAATGTTACACTGGACTTTGCAGCAGTGAAGCGGGAGTTTCGGTCTAATTTTTTTTGCCACACTGCTCGCGCTGAATTAAAGCACCGTTCAAAGATTTAAATGAAAATGAGTTGACAAAAGTATCTATTGCATGGAAAAATATATATTTGTACAGTAGTATATTTCATATTCAGTTAATGTTAATATATATAAAAAAAGTTTATATATTTTACCAGTTTGATGTTCAATGAAAGTAGAAATGCTTGTTTGTGGTGAGTGAATGTGAGCCTAACAGGATGTTTTTTAGAATTCAGTCAATTTATTCTGTTAATATGAATTAATAATCAATAAGTTATGAAATCTTACTTTAATCTTCAGAATTTAGTTAATGTGTTAATGTTAATTTGAGTAATGTGTTTTCTGTTTATGAGACAAGTTA
Organism: Stegophilus panzeri; assembly: GCA_024331685.1. Classification (NCBI taxonomy): domain Eukaryota; kingdom Metazoa; phylum Chordata; class Actinopteri; order Siluriformes; family Trichomycteridae; genus Stegophilus; species Stegophilus panzeri. Next base: position 9,397,759 of record JANDJT010000050.1, read on the forward strand.
CTGTGAAACAACTTGTTGAAATAGAGAGAATAAAGTTTTTATTTGCATTTCTTTCAGAATTGTGGAATGAATTATTATTAATATAAAAGAAAGCATAAAAGGCAGAACTATCGGTATCAGCTGATATCACTCTGAATAATCAGTTATCGGCATCGGCTGAGAAATTTTGTAATCTGTAGTTATAGTTAATTTCGGATGAATATAGTGCTGTAAAAAATTGTTCAAAGGCCGAATTGATTTCTAATTCATCCTTTGTGGCCCATCTTTATGAATAGATGTTACAATATTAGTAGTTGAATATTGCCTTATTTGTTGTGTAAGAATTTTCCCAGATTTGTCCAAGTGTTCATATAATTTAGAGTGAAAGTGAAGCAGAAGTATTTGTCTGTTTGGATGTTATTAAATCAATCTCTGTCTGTAGTTTTATTCTTTCCTTAAAAAAATGTTTAATCTGATTAATGAGAATTTCATTGCGGGTTTCTTTTTTTCCCTCTCCCACAATAAAAATGAGATGATTTCCCCCTAATATAGGCTTTTAAAGACTCCCAAAGTGTAGCTTTACTGATATCTGGGGTATCATTGATAGATAAGAAAAGATCAATTCTATTATTAATATTATAATATTATAATATTATTAAGTCAACAAATAATGAATCGGAGACAATTAAATTGTTAAAGAGCCATGTCTTCTGAATTGGTCATTTGGGAAAGGTTAATTTTAGACAACTGGATTATGGTCTGAAAGTCCGATAGATTCATATTTACAGTCAGTAACAGAAGTTCAAATTTATCATCTATTAAGTAGTCGTCGATTCGTGAATCTGAACGATGCACTGGGTTCTGGGGGGGGGGGGGGGGGGGGGGGGATTGCTTAAGATTTGGATATAATAAACGCCAAGGATAGGAAAATTTATACGTCTCCAAAAAAGTATTAATAAACATGGCGGATTTAGTTATATTGTAGGGCGTTTTTGACGACCGATCCCTAGTGGGGTGGAGCACACAGTTAAAGTCTCCTCCTAGGATCAATTTATGTGTAGTAAAATTGGAAAAATTGGTTAAAAAAGATTTTATAAACGATACGTCGTCCCAATTAGGGGCATAAATATTGGCTAATATCAGAAGAACATCATATAATGAACCAGTTCCTATTACAAATCTTCCCCCTCTAACAGTTTGAATATGACTCACACAGAGCGGGGTGTTCTTACAAATAAGAATCACAGCCCCTCTGGATTTTGACTGGAAATCAGAGTGATAAATTTTCCCCATCCAGGATTTTTGTAGTTTATAATGATCAGCTGATATTAAGTGAGTTTCTTGGAGAAATGCTATATTTGCCTCCAGTCTTAAATGGGTAAGGATCTTATTGCTCTTTATAATGTGGTTAAGCCCCTTTCACATTTCAAATCACAAAAAAGATGTCCCAGGTTTTACAGCATTGTTTAATGGGCAAAAAACTGATGCATCAACCTCCTTCTGAAATTTACCTATCAACTATACACAATAGCACATGCATACATGGACAAGTTTGAATGTCAAACAAACACCTTGACCCCAACCCACCCACCATACAACTCCAGAAACGAGAAGCAAGAAAACATCCCACATGTAACTAACCTTCATTGTTTCCAAATGCATTGGACTTCTAAACGCTCAATGTCCAAAATATCCTTTAACACACAATTGTTGGGTTTTTTTCCTATCTTGTTGAAAAGAAAGTTTCATTGGCAATCTAGATTTTAACCAGTAGGTGTCCCCACTGCGCTGCTAAAGTTTATGTCCCACACAGCACCAAACTAGCTCGAACAGACATAGAAGGGCCCTAAAAATCTATTCAGAAATGCATGCATCCATTTTTATGTTGCTAAAAGTAAGCCTCCACCTCCGATGGTGATTTAAAAGAAAGTCTAATGTTATCAAATGTGAATCGTAAATCTGCCGGATGGTGGATGCCATAAGGAATCCCAGCCTGCTTAAGCTTGAGTTTCACGGATTTAAAGGCAGCTCTTCTATGGCTCAGTTTTGGACTCATGTCTGGGAAAATATGGACATGTACGCCCCGAAACGTAAATTCACTGCGCTTCCTGGAGGCTTGGAGACTCTTGGCCTTATCGGAGAAGTAGTGCAGACGGTCATAGCTCTGGGCCTGTCACTGGGATGGGGTTTTGGGCGAGGGCACGATGAGCGTGATCTAACACCACTAATATGGTGAGGTTTCCATTGTTTCTAGCAAGTGGTGATGGGAATTGAGCGTTGTTTCCATATTCTCCATAGTATCAGACATAATGGCTTGCTTAGTCTGAATGGAATGAATCTGCCCCACTATCTCCAGTTGTAGAGCATCCATTAAGGTTTTGACCTCCGATCAAAAGGTTTCGACAATCAGTCCAATCTCTGAACAAAAGCTCATCATCTCGGTTTTGATAGTATCTGCCACCTGACTGTGGGAGGATATCAATTCAGTTTTAAACAAATGAAGTGTATTGTCCTCTGGCGTCAAAGACAGCTCCGTGCAGTTGTTACTTGTGCTGTTAGCAGCGGCCTCCATGTTAGCTTGCTTTAGGTTGAGACTGTCGAGCCGTGCCGGTCCTGTCGTCGAATTTTTCACATTTTTGTCAGTGTGTCAAGGACAAAGTTATCCCTTTTCAAAGTATACTTGAATGTATCTTATTGCAAATAAGACAGGATTGTGAGCGCGCAAACAAAATGCCACTACCTTCTCATCCCTAAACCATTTTTTTTTTTAACTGAAAATTTTAATCTAAATAAATAATAAATAAATAAATAAAAGTGAAAAACGTTTCCAGTGGCAAGAAAGGAGAAAATGGAATTCATTCAATGCTACTTTATTTACAAATGCACACACAAATCAACTTTCTACACTGAAAAGAAACTCATTAAATGAGCACTCTCAACTGAGCTGAGGCTCATACCCCGGTTGCTAGCACACACATTTATTGTACCTGTACTACGTGATTCGATCATGCTTACTCTGTATAATTGAATCTTGTAATTAGAAACTTGTTTAAATTAGGTTTAGCATAAGTTTTGATGAGAAACATAATATTTTTATGTGAACCATACATATTTTTTCTTAAATCCAAAATCACAAATTCCATTTTTTCAATGTACTATGTGTTCAGCCACAGTATGTTGTTCTATGCGCCACCAAGTGGTTATTGTGTGAAGCACAACAAATGAATTGAAATTGTAAGAAGCATACCTGCAGGGTACCGCATGATCACACATGATGAATCGCATGAAAAAACACGCCTTCTTGAAGGCCACATCTGTATGTTTAAATAACAAAATCTAGTGCTTATCTGTGATTAGAAACTAGTGGTTTCCCCCACATATAGCACAATACAAGATACAAGAAATAAAATAGTAAGGGTGCTCTGATTGATCAGCCGCCGATTGTTATCGGCCAATAATCGCTTTAAATAGTTTGATCGGCGGTCTCTATAATGGCTGATCCAGAAGAGTAGGTGACGCAAAACTTGCGAGACATTTAAAAAAAAATTTTTTTTTATGCGCTGCTAAAATGGCTTCACCAGTCTGGCAATTCTTTTTCAAGTTGTGTGAAAAAGACAATAAATTAGCAATTTGCAACGTGTGTACCAAGGAAATCCCACGAGGCAGAAAGCACCCAAAACATTTTAACACCACAAACCTCAGACATTTGAAAGTTAGTCACATAAAGGAATATGAGCAGTGCTCAAAGTTAGCTAATGCTAAGAGAGAGCGGGACAGTTCAGCAACTCAGGCGCCACTCACTCAGCTGTCGGTAGCAGAGACGTTTCAGAAGACTGCAAACATACAGCAATGACAGCAAGAAGCATAAAGAAATATCAGGCAAAATAACGCAATTCACATGCCTTGATCACCAGCCGCTGTCTACTGGAGTGCACATAACCCTATAACCCTCTGTCAGATTGGGGACAGCTCACTGGGGGTAAGCAGCTATAATTTAATCATCTCTTGTGCAGGAATAGTTTTGTCCACTTTTTAAACTGAGTAGCAGTTCTCGGCTAACCAGCTAGCCCAGATTAGCGCTGTAGCAGGCTAGCTAGCATCAGCAAATACAGTTCTCCCAGCAGTTATTTGTGCATATGTTTTGCATTGCTGAAAATCATTTGTTTCGAAAGGGGAAACTGCGCGAGTTTTTTCTTTTCTCCACACACGAAGAAAAACAAGTCCAACGTTGTGTGTCTGGGTACAGCTGTTTTGACACTGTGGGTTCTCATATACTATTTGTTAGAGGCCTTTAATGTCATTGGCATGTGCGTTTGGGGTTTATCTGTCAACTGGGCACAGAGGAGGGAGGGGGAAAAAAAGGCATACTAGATGCCTATGGTGTTGTCCAGGAAAGTTATATTTGTCAAGCTCTAAGTTGTTCCCAATAACCATGCACAGGCTGCTATGGTTTAAGTTAATATGTTGCACATGTTGGTTGCCAATAAATAAAGTTTTCAATTCATGATACCGTCTTATCTCTTAATTTTAATGCTTAATATACATTGTTGTTAAATATAGTTTAATAAACAATACTACATGATAAATAGAAGGTTTCAAGTAGACCCTGTGATCGGTATCGGACGATACAACTTCCAGCAATCGGGGATCGGTCCCAAAAATCCTGATCGGAGCACCCCTATAAAATAGAGGAATATAGTATAGAGAATTTTCTATAATTTATCTTAATACTAGTCACGAGTAATAAAATTTATGACTTTGTTCAATTTTAAGTCTAATAAGAGAAGTAGTAATATCTGGTGTCCACAAAGATGGGAATGTCATCAAAACCGATTTCTGTAATAACCCAGAATGCTTCAAGTCTCTGTCTACAACCCTGATCATTCTAGCAACATCTGAAAAGTGCTTCAAAATGACTTTTTATGTGGAATAGTGTTGCACGATATACAGATACTAGAAAGGTCTCTCAATACGTGGCTGTTAAAACGTGTACTATTCCTCATTTTATTATTACCCATACATTAAGAATGACAGCATTTAACAAGAGCCGTATTTCCTGAATTGTGTCGATGTGCGACAGCAGGGCAGTGTGTGTGCAGTGCTCTGCTTCCACTCCCTGCAGGCACACTGGGCATGGCAAAAAAAATTTCCCACTTATATGAACTGCAGCTTTCATGGTGACAAAACGAGTGACATGACTGCAAAAAGTGATTGAGTTATTTTGTGACAAGCAAACTTTTTTCAACATCAGTGATTGAGGGCAGTTGAGGGCAATAATAACTGTTTAATTTGGGTTTATTCTTTTAGCTAACCTACCAATGTTGCAAACATCTCGATATGCAAAACACAACATTCACACTTTACCTTAAATTGCATGCTGCTAAAAATCAGCTGTTCAAGTACTGCACTGCAGATCAACAACAGCATAAATGATCAATTTATGCTCAATCAGTACTGGTAATCATGGCATATACATTTTTGTCAATAATTATTTCTACTAGAAAGTATGTTTGTGATCATACGCTTCTGAGGCTATATGGTTACTATAACAACCAATAGAAAATACAGAAGCGGTTAAAGCATATTATGCTTGCAAATTCAATACGGTGGACGAAGCAGCAGCAGGTAGGGATTTGTCAAAAACAAATCAAACACAAAAACAAATCTCTCAAAATAATTTCTCAAAATCCACAATTAAAGTGTACAAGCATATTTTACATGGTAGACCTTACCATAGTAATGATATGAAAAATTAGATCTCTCGTCATAGAAGTGCGAGCACCCCTGCGGTAAACTATGTAAAAGTTTTAGCACGGTGACCTTGGTCTAATTATTTACAGTAATCCAATTTTTAAAAGTTATAATTGTACTATTTCCATGTGTCCTGTCATCTACTATTCAATTACATTTCCTGTTTTAGATTTTTGCCGTGGTATCGGTTCAATATTGGTACCAAGTAAGCATGGGCCGGTATGAGATTTTGACAGTATGATAACCGTAAGCCAAAATATCACTGTTTCCTGGTATGAAGATATTGTGATTACAGCTCTAAAATGTTTTATTATTAAATGTCTGGGTAAAACTTTTTTTTTTTTTTTTTTTTTTTTTTTTTCTCTCAATGAACACAATATATTTTATTTTAAAGCAACATATAGAATATTTGGAACAGTAATAAACATGTAAATAATTAAATAAAAAATAATCAAATTCTTCTTAATTAAAATAAATGCAGTCACTTAAGTGAGCCTAAACCTGCAGCTCAACAATAATTAGAACATAAATAATAAATAATTGTTTTCTATAATTTTTTTTAAAACCTTTATATTTTATATA
>JANDJT010000050.1:9404170-9418107 GCA_024331685.1 Stegophilus panzeri
TCAGTCGGACTAGCTGATTTTAGCTAGTTAATTAGCCATGTTATCTGCTTCGGTAGCAAGCCAATAGTATTTATTTCACCAGTGCTAAACACACTAACTCTATTAGCTTGTTGCAAATGTTCATATCAAGATAGCATTACCTTGAATTTAGCGAAGAGTGACGGGTGGTGCTCCCGTAGATGGAGTATCATATTTGACGTATTGCCTCCTCTAGCAGCCACTCTTCTTAAACACATCTTACAAGTTAGATGTCCTTCCTCGTCCAAACCATAGCCGTCTGAACGTTTTTGGTACCAGAAAAATTCCCATACAGAAGACTTTGTCTTTTTCGACAGGGGGGAAAGTTCCAGGGATTCACCTCCTTCGGCCATCCTACACCCTACACACAGGTGACGGACTGCGCGCACAAACCAGAGGAGAAGGGGTCGTGTTACCTCCTACACTGCATACAACCTGAGGGACTCCTGCACTTTCCGTCTTTGATGAGAGAGATAAAAAACATTTATTTATTTATTTATTTTTTAGAACAGCTCATACCGCAGGAACGGTATGACGGAAAATTATAGTGATTTTGAAACAGTGACTCAAGGCATACCTTGAAACCGGTAACCGGTCCATTCCTAATGTCAAGATATTTTAGTCAAGTATCGGCTCGAAGTCATAATTTTGGTTTCGTGACAATATTAGCGTGGAAATGTTTGCATTTCTGAAGAATACATATGTAAAATAAATAAATAATTCAGATTCAAATATATGTGCTAGACTATCTGATAAGTACACCAAGAGTACAGCTCTGTAAGCTGTATTTTAAGCCTCCAAAAAGTGAAGAAAGCTTAATTCAATTGAAAAAAAAAACATTTTTTAATACCAAATATCCTAGGAAAATAGTTTTAGCATATTATGCCAATTGGGGGGGATAATTAGACTGTAGGACTTACAGTTCATGGACAATTAATATATTTGTAAAGTAAATACAGAAATAACCCCAATAGTGACTAATGAAGGAGCTGTGAATGTGTGGGGGTGAGGCAACGGGCCTCAAGACAGTAAAGCTGAGGCACCGGACAAGACATTACATTAAATCAAATAATCCTGGTCTCTTTTATTGATTATTTGCAATAAATGGCTACTCAACATCCTTTGTAGTTAACATATCCCTGGCCAACCACCCCAAGTATATTTAGCTCAAGCACAAAAAGCACTTTGTTTTTATAAGGATTTTATTTATTATTATTATTATTATTATTATTATTATTATTATTATTACTATTACTACTACTACTACTACTACTACTACTACTCTGTCCTATAACTGATCTTGCAAACCAAACCGTAAGGCCTAGAGAGCTAAAACTCTGAGGGTTGGTAGTACTCCAACAGTCTTCAACGTCGCAAAGTCTCGACCCTATCAGCCATACGGTGGTGCTACAATGAACAAAACAACAAAATTTATTTTTTTTAAATGGTCACATAAATGACAGAAAATTTTTCTGCCATGTTGGAGTTTTTGGGAAACTAATCCCTAGGATTTTTTTTGCGAACTAGTCCTAATCCGTTCGTCCGACTGAAACCAAACCAAGGCAGAAAGATTCCGTGGCATCCCATTATCAACAATTAACAAAAAATGTAAACTTTTGATTTAACCGGTATGTCAAAAGGTTTGAAGTGGGCATGGCCACTTTTACTTAAATGGCTACAACTCTTGAATGGAATGAGATATATTCACCAAAATTGATACACTTATGTATAAGGCCCACTCTGAGGACACCTGTAAATAAAATTACTGAGCATGACCAGTTGCTGGTGTTATAGAACATGAAATTGGCTCTAACTATGGAACCACTGATCCAATTGACTTGAAAATTTGCATGCAATGTCTTTGTCAAAATGTCCAATCAATATTTATGAGGACAGCCATGTATCTCAAACATACCTGCCATTGGCCAATTAATTTTCAGCAGCTATTAGACAAGGTAAACAAACGTCAATTGGAACAAAACTTGGTGGACTTGCTTCACTCTTGGCTCCAGAGGTTGCACATAAATGGTTTTATATATCGCAGTGTTTCACACAAACAAGTCAGACTCCTTATATCAATAATTACCAAAAATAACCACCAATTAAAAGTTGAAAGATTCAAAAAAAAATTTGATGACGGTGTGGCCACTTTTACTCAAATGGTTCTAACTCTTGAATAGAATGAGATATTTTCACCAAACTTGGCACACTTACATATGGGCTCAATCTGAGGTCACATGCACAGCATGGCAAAGCTTAGCCATATGGATCCATTGGTCCAACTGACTTGAAATCTTGCACAAAGTGCCTTTGTCAAAGGTCCCATCAGTGTCTATAAGAACAGTTGCAAATCTTGAAAAACATGGCCACCATTGGCCAATCAACGTTCAGCAGCTATTAGACAAGATTAATGAAGGCCGATCAGGGCAAAACTTGGTGGGCCTGTTTGACTCCCTGCCGCAGAGGTCTGTGCAAAATCTGAAAAAACTTGGCCGCCGGGAGATGCTATCACGTATGCGTATAAATTATTGAATATTATGCACACACTATTCATACCATATCATTCTGAACAACTTTGCCTCAAAAACCACTGATGTCAAATTGTTCATTAAATATTTGAGAGTATTTATTAAAAAAAAAAATAATAAAACTTGTGAACTAATGCTAGGTTTTTCACTCAATCAAAACCAGAGTAGTAGAATTCTCTGAACACTTTAGGTCAATAATTAATCAAAAAAAATATGTTGAACTTTTTATTTAAGTAGTCATAACAGGGTTATTTACAAAAATGAGTGTGGCTTAATTTACCCAAAAGTCAATAACTCCTAAAGGAAAGCTCAACACTGCATGAAATTAAGCAAGCACATGCAACATGATTCTTAAGAAGCATGCCAAATTTAATGGTGATCAGACAATAGGTGGCGCTACAACAGTTTAAATGTTACAAAATTATATTTCTTTATGGTAAATTACTATAGCCTATATTACTTTACATTATATAGCTTTTATTATGCTCCCGCCACTTTGGCATGAAGTGTACGTAAGGTTTTGTTTAATTTGTATTTTTTTGCACTTGTATTATACTAGACTGTACGTCGCAAGTTCGTTTCCTACCGATGCTCCGATCTCAAAGTTTCAGAGGTAAAAAGATATGAGTGAGGCAAAGAGGAAGAAGCTTACAGACTACTTCAAAAGGAAGACTAGGTCTGCGTTAGTCACTACTGAGTCACTACTTAACATATACAGTAGGCTACCTGTTTGTTGCCACAGGGTGAGATGTTTGAAGCAAAAGCCTATGCCTTTAAAATGTTTTAATTTGTGAAATCACGAAATTTGAAACCCCTAGGTCTTCTGAACACTATTTTTTCCTCAGATACGCTAGCTTACTAGCACGTTCTAGTGCCTACAACGTCTGCTGTTCTCAAGTCCGTTTCATATCATGGTGTCAGAGGCAGACTGGCCATTTGGAGCGCCGGGAGCTTTCCCGGTGGGCCGCAGGACAATGTGACCCGGCATTACGTAATTATATAAAGAACGAATGATCGTGCATTTACGTATTCTGTCAGCCCAGGCGAATGCCCACACGGCCAACATGACTCAAAATGATTAATCTATTTAGCAGGCTCTGGCTCACTGCAGCAGTCCAACAGCGCTCATAAATGTCAATGTTTGCGATGGCCAATCAAATGAAAGAAGGCAGGGTTTAACTGTTCACAGAAGTCGAGCCCAAGCAGTAATTCAGCATGGCGCTTTTTAACACTTAAATAATGCAAGATAAGATTTAAGGTGCTCAACATAACATAATTGAACACAGCAATATTTACCAACTGTTTAAAATAAAAGTGATAAATAGGGTGGCCATCTGTCTGATTTTAGGTCAGACAGTCCGGTTTTACAATACCATGTCTGTCTACCGGCACAGCCTTGAGCCGGATGCTCATTTGTCCTCCTTTCAAGATCATCACTATTGTTTAACTAAGTTTAAGATAATATTACATGACATACATTTTAGAAACAATATTGTCAATATTGGGTTTTTCTTGAGATATTAAATATTGAGAGCCAATTCTGGTTTGTTGTTCCTCAGCATATTGTCAATCTGTTTAAATAATAATAATAATCATAGATATAATATAGGCTTAATTTAAATAAAAACCTAAATATAAAAAAAATTAAAGAGGCTATATTTTAGCACTTCCGTCACTGAAACAACTCAAAGCTTTGTTGTGTTGTTGCAATGAGAAACAGCGTGAGGGCGCTGTGGGATACATATTGTGATTGCACACAAGGGGAGGAGGAGAATTATTCAATAATAAAAAGATAAAGAGTTAAACACGTTCCTCCAACAAATACTTTATTTCTTTTAGTGTAGTATACCACAAGCCTTTAAAACTTTTAAAGAAATACCAGTAGGACAGTAACCTAAATAATATGTTAAAAATCTAAATATTAAATAAAATTCAGAAATATGAGTGGCTAGTGTTTTTTCCACACCGATACATTGAAGGTTCACCACTATTTTTAGGCGGATTTTGAGACCTCAGTACAATCCGGCGGCCAGTCATCAAAGTGTGGGAATATTTTTATTACCAGTCTACACATTATAACCTTCTGGTTCCAGCTGGGGGTTTTCTCTTGACAAATAATTATGGCTCACAGCTCTATTGCTACTGGATTCCCGTTGACATGTAAACTGTGTTCTAATGCTCTTCTGACGACGGCCATGAGGTTTGCCCATCCTGTTTGGGAATCCAGCATTTGAGAGAAGCTATCATGGATCCGTGCTTGCACTGTAGTCTTCTACCCATGTCAGAGGAGCGGCTCCATCTCGCTGAATTAGACCCGAAATCCACAGTGAGGACCGCGGAAGAGGAGTTACACTCCGCCACATGGTCTCAGACATGTACTGCATCTGAGTCCCCCCACCAAAGAAGGCGGCAAATTCACAGAACAAGCACATGGAAGAGACTTCTCTTTCAAAGACTGTTGCTGTTCTCTCATCCGAGATGTCAAAACTGAAACGTCTTCTTCACACACTTCAGCCTATGGTGCCGGTTACACCTGTAACTAGATCACATTAGGATGATGAGGGCTCAAGTAAGAGAATGGAGGAAGAGCTTTTTATTTCCGCCTTTCCTTCACGTCATACTGAATTTAACATACTCTCTGTAAGTGCTACTCTCTCCTTTTTCCAGGATCATTTGGACTCTGAGGATGTTGCTGCGCGCCCCCCTTCTGCAGCTGGGGGAATTCAGTTCAGTCAAGGCAAAACCCATCCTCATCGGATGAGACTTCGGCTGTGCTCCAGGTGGCGGTTGTTTGTTTAGGGCTGCACACCCCAACTGCACAACCAACCCAGTCAAATGTCATTTTTAGATAGTTTGCTGCTGGATCTTCATTTGCTATGCCAACATGCAAGGATTGTGTAGCAGAATTTTCTAATGCCCTTACGGGGTCTAGTGCACCTTAGCACCGACCAAGGATGGCTCATACATTAGCATCTATGGCGGATGCGGATGCCACTGGGGCCGGGCTCCAAAAATAGAACAGCATGTTGCCACCCTGGTGGTACCACCTGATGAGGGCTTGCAGGGCAATTTGTGCTGCCCCAGCACACAATGAAGTCGCACAGACTCATTATTGAAAAAAGTCATACAAATCCACTACACATATAACCCGTGCAGAGAACATAATAGGTCAATTACTCCTCGCCACTTCCAATACATTGGAATCAGCGGATGTTGATCCCTCAGTTTCGCGGTTCCGCCAAACTGCCCTTCTGACTATGGGCCATGTCACCCGTGTACTGGGTACTCTTACTGCCACACTTCTGGCAGCCCGCTACCAAGTGTGGCTCACACAGGCAAAATTACCTGAGGATTATATGAAGACTCTAAGAGACCTTCCTATCGCTCCTGGGCACCTCTTTGGGCCTAATGTTCCGGAACTTCTTGAGAAAAGAGTGAAGTTGTCTGAAGCCACCCGTCAACTGACTCAGGTATGGCACAATCCTGTTTTTAAAATGCTGGCCACTCAGGCTCGTCAGCGCTTTGCAGTGCCAGAGGAACGATTTCGCCAGCATGCTACTCCACGGCCTCAGGGTCCGCAGAGACCCCATGCTGCTGAGTACACACAAGGTTTTCGACCTCAACAGCGATGGTTGCCAGGGGTGCATGACTGCGGCTCTGTACCTACTATGGTCCAAGGGGAGGCGAATCCTGCCTTATTTGGACGAATGGCTGCTGTGTACCCCCCCCCAAGACGGCAAACTGTCCACAACACCAGATTGCTTTTGAAGCATGTCCAGGAGCTGGGTCTTGCGGTGAATGAAGCAAAGAGTTGCTTGATTCCGGCACAATGTATTATTTACATCGGAATGACACTGGACTCCCGTGTGATGTCTGCCACCCTCTCAGATGCTCATGTAGACAACATCCTACAGCTCCTTGCTCATTTCCGGCTGGGAAAGAATTTACCACACGGAGCGTTGTTACAACTCCTGGGGATTTTGTCCGCCACCACTTCTATGATTCCACTGGGCTTGCTCCATCTCTGGCCGCTCCAGCAGTGGAACGACAGTTTGCGGTTGAACACCGCCAGACACCATCGGTTGATTGTTGCCTCACACTGTTGTATTCAGGCATTGACACAATGGACTCGCTGAGACTTTCTAATGTCAGGTGTACCCCTAGGAGTCATTCCCTCTTGTCGAGAAGTGGTCATGAACAATGCTTCCCTCCTTGGGTGGGGTGCAATGTGGAATCACAGGGGCATTCGTGGCCATTGGTCTCCAGCTCAGTCCAGGGATCCTGGCCCCGCAGTATTTCCATCATGTGCTTATTCAGTCAGACAACATCTCAACAGTGTTTCACCTGAACCATCAAGGTGGCACAAAGTCCCTGCATCTCACTCATAAAATTCTTACTTGGTCTCTTCCTCAACTAGCATTGCTGAGAGCAGTTCACCTTCCGGGGTTAAACAATCAGGTAGCAGATGTTCTTTCAAGGGATCTTCTGCACCCGGGAGAATGGAGGCTTCACCCAGAGGTAGTGCAGAAGATATGGCAGCAGATCAGCAATGTAGAAGTGGATCTTTTCGCAATAGAGACGACCACTCATTGTCCCTTATGGTTTGTGAAAACAGAGGCATCCAGCCCGTTAGGATAGGACGCTCTGTCTCACTAGTGACTAAACTGTCTGCTCTATGCATTCCCTCCCTTTCCTCTGTTATGGGAAACATTACACAGTATGTCTCTGTGCAACCACAGAGTGCTCCTGGTTGCACACCGATGGCCAGCCAGGCCTTGGTTTTCCATGCTTCTGAGACTACTGGTGGTCAAGACATGGCAGATTCTGCTCTGGAAGAACCTGTTATCACAGATGGATAGCACTGCATGGCACCCGGACCCAGCTCCCCTGCAGCTTTGGGTTTGGACTTTGGGGCCAGCTCTCTTAGAACCGAGTGTGAACCTGCCATTGTTCATACCATACCTAGTGCTAGGGCTACATCTACACGTCAGATCTATACAGCATGTTGAAAGTTTTTCTCTTCATAGTGCAGGGATCGTGGGTTGGATCTTACATGTTGTGAAGTTCCAAGAGTTCTGAGGTTTTTGCAACATCTTTTGGATTCATGCAAGGCAGCCTCCATGTTAAAGGTGTATGTCGCAGCCATTTCTGTGTATCATGTGCCAATTATTGGTTTTTCTCTTGGTTCCCATACTCTTGTTTGTAGTTTTTTGAAGGGTGCGAGACGGCTAAAGCCAGCCTGTAACCCCCATTTTCCTTAGTGGGATTTACTGTTTATGCTTGATTTTGTCTGTTTGCCGCCATTTGAGCCTTTGCAGACAGTTGATCTGAAGTTTATCTCTTAAAATCATCGCTTCCACTAAGCATGTTAGTGAATTGTCTGTTAGAGAGTTATGCATGTGTTGGTTGCCGGAGGATTCTGGTGTTGTGCTTCAACCAAACCCATCTTTTCTTCCTAAAGTTCTGCTTCCTCAGTTTATACATCAGTCGATCAATCTGAATGCTTTTCAATCTGCAGTTCAATTAGATCAGTCAAGAGATCTCCTCTTGTGTCCTGTGTGAGCCTTGAGGTGTTATGTGGCTGCTACTGTTCACCTTAGGCAAACAAATCAGCTTTTTGTTTGTTATGGTGGTGCCCAGAAAGGAGCTGCCATATCAAAACAGAGATTGTCAAATTGGATTATGGAAGTGATCACTATGGCATACAAGAAAGCCCAAAAGCCTCTGCCAGGTGGTATCTCATCATTCCACTAGGGCTGTGTCTACTCCTTGGGCTGCTTTTAGAGGAGTTTATATGGTGAATATCTGATCAGCTGCTACTAGGACTTCACCCTGTACCTTTGCCAGCTTCTACAAGCTCAACCCTGCTGTCGCTCATGCGGTCAGCTCAGCGGTTCTTCAGGAGCAACCTTGAATATTTTTTAGGTGGGTGGCATTCCTCATGGCTATGTTGGTAGGAGTCATCCACTAGTGCTAAAGCGCTGCCTCTGGCAGTCAGGAGAAATGAAACAGCACGCTAGTTATGTACGTAACTGTGGTTCTGTGAATTCCGGATGATCGCCAAAGTTCTTTGTTACTCTGTATGCGCAAGAAAGCTTAACGAGGCTGAATGCTGAGCTAATGTGGCTATTACCCTCAAGGCTCAGCCCATGTCCCTACGTGACTTTGTTGGTATATTATCTCGACCTGTCTAGCTACACTGCAATAATCCACTAGTGCTAAAGCACCACCTCTGGCGGTCATCCAGAATTCCCAGAACCACAGTTACCTACTTAACTAGCATTCACCTCTCTCACTAGGCATGAATCCAAAATTTTCCCAGATCGCCGTTGTAACAATTTTCTTCTGAATGCCAAAACTCTAAGATAGGCCCATATGGCAACAAGAGAAAATCAAAAGAAATCATTGAGGAAAAAAAATTAATGAACACAATTTGTGACTGTGTGACAAACTATCAGAAGACATTGTGAAGAAACAAGGTGAGAAAGCTCTAGATATTTTAGCTTCAACCCACAATGTCTTCAGAACAGTGTACTATATTGTAAAAAATACCTCAGAACATCAGTTAATAGTTCAGCGCCATTGACCTTCTTAGATCTTCTTGAGCTAGAGAGTACAACTGCAGATGGAATCACTAATACGCTAATCAACTGCCTGCTGAAACATGGTCTTGATACTTTTCTTAAAGAATGCCTGGTCGGATTCTGCTCAGATGGAGCCCTTGTAATGGTAGGGGAAAACATGGAGTATGCAACAACCTTATATAACATGGATGGTCACAAATGAAGAGGAATCATTCTTTCATAAACTCAATGTGTTGGATAAAAACACATGGCCAAGCCCTCTATATTTAATGTATGGGGGAAATTAAGTCAGAGAACTGAGAGATGATCTGAAAATAGGGTTCTCAGGTGTTAAGTTATAGGGATTATAAAGAGAATGCCAGCACATTTTTTAAATAATGCACAAGTCCCTTCTGAAGCTTAAATATGAAGTGGAGACAATTGCTCTGAGCATGCAGTGTATGAGAGGTTTTTCAGAAATGAATACACTTGTGATACCATTACGTTCACAACTGTAAATCAAAAATGTCTCTGCTTTAAATGTTCATTAAAATGGTTGGACCTCCTATTACCTTTTGGGACCCCACAAAATATGATCGGAATTGGGTAGCTACCAGAAGGTCTGCAGAACATTTAGCTTGTAGGCAGAGATGTAACACCATACAGGCTTCCCCATATCAGCCCATCTGGGATATGATGAATTAACTGGTCATACTGATAAGAGTTTTGTTCATTTTTATGTTATAGGCTAAATTTTGTGTTCTCTATGATGGACTTGAGTGTAATGAGTTGTGCACATTTTGAAGTTATGGAATTTGTGGGGCTCCCTTTGATGGAACTAACTGTGTAAAACTTGTGTATTGTAATGCTGCAGTATCCTACAGCATTACAACTCAATTCCAGTTTAATTTTCCTAATAAAAAGACTGTTCTACTCTTAATGTTTTGTATTTATATTCTCTCCTTTAATGGATACATCATTCCTATATTTGATACTGACACAAAGGAGAGGGCTTACAGAAACATTTTATTGCCAGCATCAAGAATGATTTTGATAAGCATTTTAGTGTTCATAGCAGTGTTCCCCCTCCCCCTAAAACAAATCCAAATTTAACCCCTGGTCGCAGTGTGTTTTACACAACGGGAATTTAGCCTTACCTCACGTTGGACCACCGGGAACGGCTTTTTAAGACCAAGACCGGTGCTTCTTCCTTCGATAAACTGCTAACTATCTTTTCGGTAACCTCTTCTATTCGTGACATAACTTCTAGCCTGGTCATGGTGAATTAAATAATTGCTTATGAAATATGATACCACATCCACAATTAAAATTTGATTATCATCACACAACAGATGATACTAACACATGTTATTAACATTACCTCGCGACATCACTGAAATAGCTGGTTACGGCTTCCCCAGCATCTTTAAGATTTTGCAACAGCTTCGCTTGTAGTGCGTCTACCTCGGAAAACTGCTCGGAAGACATGTCTCTATCAGACAGAAAACGAAATCTTAACTGATACAGCAATACACAAACTTTCACTTACACTATACTATAAAAATAGCATTTCTTGATAGCAACAGCTAACATAGAACACACAAGACTGCTTTCACACTTTGGAATTTTCACCTCAATTGGTAGGTTGCACAAGATGGCGCAGTGGAATTTCCGGTTTAAGGCGTGCGCGTGTGTGTGTGTCGCAAGTGTTGTGCCAAATTCCCACTCATTGGCAAAGTCAAACTCCCCTTCGGCTGCACGCGCGACGCACACAGGGGGCGTTTGTCAAATCAATACTTAGTCAGTTTTTTAAATCAACTTTTATTAAATCATGTACAAGCTTAATACAAAACTATATATCTCACAACAGATGTGAACAAAACACCATAAAGATAAAATATTAAAAATGTGCAGAGGTAAAATTACACTTTACATTAATTTAAATAAAAGAAGTGCCTCATTGACTTGGTCGGCATTACTGGGAACGCCCACAAAAACGTCATATCCGTTTACGCCGCGGGTGGTGGGGCAAATTATTCGAATTCATACGCAGACCTTGTTAGGCGTTTGATCTTTACTATTTGTAATGATTACGATTGATTTTTGCTTGGTGCAATGCCGAAAAGTTGCTGTGTGGCGTTCTGCACCTCTAATAAGTTTTTAAAAACCCAATCTGAAGTTTTATATACTGATGAATAAACAGACGGAGCCGGCAAGGAGAACAAAGTGGCTGAGAGTAAAAAAGTTGTTCTTCTACAAGTGGAGTCTCAATTAAAATAAAAAATAATAATAATAATAATAATAATAATAATAATAATAATTATATGCATAGGCTTTGCTTGTTATTAAACCTCATCCAAACACAAGCCTCCAATTTAAAAAGAACAGCATCCACATCCCAGATGGCAAAATTTGTCTGGCCCACTTATAGGCCACATACTTGCTTTAGTTCTGGCCCTGTATGTGCCTGGGCCCCTGGCCCAAAACTGGCCCACACACTGAAAACTGACACATACAATTTCCTCCGGCCCAGATCGGGCCCAGACACTGTAAAGTGACTTATATTGTTTTATGTGGCCTGAGTCTGGCCCAGACACTGTAAGACAGATCTGGCTGAGAGTCAGCTTGGTCCCCTGGCCAGATGTGGCCCAGAAACTGCTAAATGTACTTTATTTTAGCAGGGAAACACAAATTTAACCATTTAATAAGATTAAGGGCTTTTATAAAACATTAACAAATACACTACAATACGAACATTTATTAACAAAGCACTTTTAAAAACAACAAAATAACAAGTAAATATATTTACAGTATATTTAAAGACAAAAAAAATAATATTCTCGTTCTCACAACACACACACACACACACACACACACACACACCCATCTACCAACACACACACACACACACACACACACACACACACACACAGACACACACACACAAATAAATTCCACTTAAAAATATCAAGGACTTTTATTATTAAAAAATACAATATGAATATAATATGAAAATTTTAAACAAATAACAAATTAAGTCAAACAAATATATTTACATTTTGTAAAGAAAAGACATATAGAGAACATACAGTTACAGTCGGAATACAGTTTTACATACCCCTTGCAGAATCTGCAAAATCAGTTAAAATACTTTTAACAAAATAAGATTGATCATAAAAATCCCATGTTGTTTTTTATTTACCCTGGTGAAAAAATATATACTTAAAGTGAAAGTTCCATATAATTTTTAAAGTGTACTTATTTTAACTTTATTCTTAAATATATTTTAGGTATATTTTAAACTGTATGCTCAAAATTATCATTGTAACGATGCACTAAAAGCATATTTTAAAAATACATTATTTAATATCCTGAAGTTGTAATATATTTTAAGTTAAATTTGAGTGTAATTTTTAAGTTTACTTATTCATGCTTAGAATTCATTTCTTGGACATTTCTTTCAGAAAGTGTTACAATGTATGTCTAATGCGTTAAAAGCCCATTTTTTAAACATATTTTTAAATAAAGTGTACACAATGTACAAATGGCTACAGTTAATTTTGATTTAAGTGTAAGTATGTTTAATAAGTTTATACTGGCAGAGAAGTATCATGTTACAGTCGTACACACAAATCCATGCTAAACAATACAGCAACCATACTCTTAAAAACTATAGGTACATGCAAGAAAATGTGAGTGTTCTACTGAGCAGAAAGAGGCAGCTACTAGATTATGATTTCACAAGTGGCACAACAGACAAGTAAACGCTGGCTATATTCCATGCAAAAAAAAAAAAAAATTAAGTTCACTCACACTGCATAAACACATTAGAATCATAATCAGTGTTCAAAAAACTGTAACATTTCATTCTTTTTTAAGGGAGAAATAAAGCAGACTTACTGAAAAACGATAACTGGAGAACATATGTACAGTTAAAAAAAATTGTTGTCAGCACTTCATGGGTATAGGACAAACATGTGGAAGTAGGTTTGGCCTTGATATCTGTAAAGCTACAGAAGTAGCTCCCCAGGAATCAGTTTTTAGTCCCTTTCAACATTGTTTGGAAGTGGAATGATATACATTTTGTCCTTGGGCCTAACCATTACACATTTATGTTTGAGTGATTGAGAATGCACAACAAATACCTTATTGGTGTGAGACACTTCATTTATAAATGTAGAGGATATATTTAGCTGAACATCACTACAAACCTTTCCTCCACTCTTGGCAAGCTATTTTACTAAAACACAGAATCTGTTTGTGGTGGATACAGAAGAGGCCCTATCCTCAGAGGTGAAAGCCACCATGGTCATAATTTCACAGAATGTTCCATCACTTGTACAACAGAATTATTTCTCTTTTTAAGAGTTATTATATGATTATATGAATGATAAACAACACGGTCACAAATGAAACGGTCATAAAAGAAACCTGAATGAACTGTGTCTCCTGTGAAATGTTCAATAGCCATCCTCTGCAGCACAGATGTGCTACCTTTCTTTGGGCAGCCAAAACTTGAAAGTCCTTTGACTTCTTTGTTAAGCCAGATCTACCTTGGAGTAGGGCTGCAACTAACGATTATTTTTTCGATTAATTGGATGGTGGGGGCAAACTTTCAGTACCATTTTTATTGTTTATTTAAAATAAAATCCACAAACTGATTGTTACAAATATAAACTTCAGACTAAATCTTAAAACTTTACACAACTGTTTGTCCAAAACAGAAAAGAACCCAATACACACAGTCACACCAGAATATATTATTAATTTAGGACTGTAGTTTAATTCAGTGCTTTTTGTGCATCCATAAAAATAATGCACAAATACT
>JANDJT010000050.1:9448034-9458234 GCA_024331685.1 Stegophilus panzeri
CCTTCAGTCCCCGAGCTCTAGGTTTATGGATTGAGTGAAGTTCTCTTTGTCAGCTTACCAGCGCTGGGAGAGTCTTATAATTTAATCTGGGCAGATTAAAAGACAGGGTACATATATATTTTTGAATGTATAAAATGTATTTGCTTTTTATATTAGAATTATATTTTCATATTTTGATTAGGCGATTAATTACTCTGTGTTTGAACATCAGAAAAAAGTTAAATAAAATTCTTCGGTAGGCCATTTTTTAATTATAAAGTCTATGGCAGCCACATTTATCATGCCCAGTGACCACAGCCTATGAGAAAGCAAAGAATTCTGCTATCTAAAAATGTATTGACTTGTGTCATGTAACACAAATCAGTTGTGGGATCAAGCGGATACTGGTGGTTTAAGTTTGTGTGTGTGTGTGTGTGTGTGTGTGGTTGGGGGGGGTGTTGCGAGTATTGCCTAATGGGTCCGACCAATTTCAAATACGTTCCGCGGTCCACACCATACGGGTTGTATATTCTTGTCACTGTACATCCGGTAGCATGATTTGACACGGTAACATAGAGCAACAGACTAGCCTATAAATTTGTGCTATGGTAGGATATAGGGCAGTTCGACAGAACACTGGCCCCACAATAACATGGATTCTGAGCTGCATATGTTTTTCTAGTTGGGAATACTTTGCGTTACGCCATTGCCCCCTATCGGTATTGCAAACACCCCTCGTTGGTATGCCGCTGGTGCCAGGCCTGGGGCAGATAAAGCCTTGAAATGTTTCCTGAGTTACATGGGTTATCACCTGAACTATTCTGCAAATTTGGGACCAAGTGGGGCCTTTATTCCTGAACTCACTAAATTATGCCCTCGTAATGGGGAGATTTCTAGAGAACAAAACACATCGCAGATAACAGTCCTTTTAAAGAAAAGTAACCCTCAACACTGCTTTAAAAGTTACAGACCTATATCATTAATTTCAACAGAATTAAAATTATTTGCGAGAGGATGTGTGAATCAAATAGAACCATTCATCTGCAAGTTGGTTAATGTTTACCAACCAGTAGGTAGTGCCCACTCAGCAAGGCATGAGGTCCCTTACTACAACCTTCAAACTAACTGTCCCCCAGTAGTGGAAAGAACTTCTAACCTTAATCCAGACAGCAGAATCCATCACTATCTTCAAAAAATGTCTAAAGACTCACCTCTTCCGTGAACACTTAACTAACTTGCCTGCACTTTTGCACTTACAGTGGATGTTATACTTCTACTCTGTGTATTTTGCTCATCTATCACTCAATTAAAAATCTTGTATGATAGCAGTACTTGTATCGTTCTCTGCTTGATATATCGCTTTGTTTGTTTTTCCTCATTTGTTGCTTTGGATAAAAGCATCTGCTAAATGAATAAATATGAATGTAAGTCCTTTGATAGGCTTGAATGGAGCTATTTGTGGGCAATACTTAGCACATTCAGCTTTGGAAACGGATTCATCCAAATGATTAAAGCCTCATATTCTAATGCCCAAGTGGTCCTACAAACATGCAATATAATCTCAGAACCATTTCTACGTAAATGATGGTCCTGTCAGAGATTCCTTCTGTCATCAATTCTGGTTGCATTATTCTTAGAACCCCTAGTACAGAGGATTAAGTATGACCATTTAATATCACATATAATAATAAATTATATGCACCACAAACTATCACTATATGCAGATAATATACTTCATTATTTTTCTGATTTTTATCTTCATCAAATTATTAAATCTTGGACAAGTCTTGACAAGACAAGTCTGAATTATCTGTTTTCAATGCTTCTGATTCTCCTGCCAAAACACTACTTTAAGGAATTGCAGACTATGACCTCTAAATTAATTTGGAATTGTAAAAACACACAAATTTGTTTGAAGACTTTGCAAACCTCACACAAACCTTATTAAACTCTTGAGCAACCTCATTATCATATCTGTAACCTTCCAGTGCCACCTTACAGTTCCTTTTGCTCTTTTTGCCAACAATAGTTTTCATACCATCCCAGGCAGAACCTAGATTGTTGTCCAAAAGTTTCCTCTAAATCTTTCTTTTATAACTCTGTTTTGCTTTCATTATTTCAATTTTCACTTCCTTTTTTTAATCTGTTCAATTCTAGAAGGTTGCCCTCCTGGAATACACTCCTCTTTCATATTAACAACACCTTAAATCATTTAGTCACCCATTGCTTACTATTAGGATACACCTTTACAGTCTTATCAGGGATTACACTGTCTACACAATAGGAAACATAACAGCTGACAACATCAGTAAGATCATCAATATTAGTACAGGACTCCTGAAACTTTTCCCAGTCTGTGAAGTCATACCAGCCCTGTAGGCACAGAATGGAAACATTAGTCCAATGCTTAATCCTTTTGATGTGGGTTTTTCCCCTTCTCAGGGCAGTTCAATATGACGGGATAAGCTGGACGCAGTTATGGTCAGCCCCACGCAACAGGAGAAAGGGGAGAGCTTTGTACACTCCTTTAACAGAACTGTAACACCGGCCCAACATCTTGTTGTGTCTGGTCGGGCATGCAACATATTGATGAAAGTCTCTCAAAGTCTTCTCTATGGAACAGTGATTAAAATCACCAAGGACTAAAATTAGAGCATTGTGAGATATAGATTGCAGTCTTTGGGTTACTTGCAGAATAGACACCGAGGCTATATCCCCATATACACAACAATGACAAATATTTGGGGTAACTTGTGTGGCAAATATGAAGAACAGAGACACAGACAACAGTTCATCATCCTTAGAGCACAGCCTTCCTCTGATAAGAACATTTTTACAGCATCTTTGATCCACATATAGGCAAATTCCTCCACCAGTCACACTAGCATGTCTGTCAAGGTGCACAGTGCACCAAACCCATCAATAGCCAAAATCCATGTCTGAGTAATTGGTAGTAAACATGCATCTCTAAGTTTCTGCAGAAATTGTACATGGGCTTTTCTGGAGTTCATCAATTTTATTATGGAGAGACTGAGCATTTGATAGAATAATGGAAGGAGAAAGATTGTTTTCTCAGTCTTGTTCTCCCCTTTACACTTGCTTGATCGACAAAACAACTGAGATTGGGAAAGATTAAATCTGAGGAGGTTTGTTGGCCTGAAGATTATTCCATTGCAGGAAAAAATCTCTGCTGTATTGAATGAGCATTGGGTTAGCCAGCTCATTCAGTTTCCCCGAAGTTGTCTTCCTCAAACACTGAATTGTGATACCTTCACCCCTGCCCTGTAGAGGTTATTTTGTGATGTTTTTGTGGTTTTCTTCCCAGCTCCCACAATATTTCTATCAGTTGCTGTTGTTTTCCTTGGCTGGCCTGTTCAATATCTGGTTGTTAGTACAACAGTTGTTTCTTTCTTTTTCAGTACATTCCAAATTATTGTATTTGCAGTGCTCAAGTTTGTTCTCATATCATCTCCAGTGAATTTCATGTCACTCCTATAACAGAGCTGGCCTTCTTGTTCAGTTTGGTGAGATTTGTTGCAGCCTTTACACTGGTGCTATTTCCCCAGCACAAAACAGTGTAAAAATAAAAGTGCACTGGCTACAACTGACTGGTAGAACACCCCCAGAAGTGATGTGCACACAACAACAGACCACAGCCACCTGAGAAAATGGAGATGACTATGGCCCTTCTTGTACTAAGTGTCTTTATTGATAGTACAATCCAGTCTGTTGGCCACATGTATCCCAGGTCCTTAAATGTGCTCACTACCTCCAAAGCCTCTTCATCACAGGTGACTGATGATAGGTGGGGCCTGGACTTCCTGAAACAAAGTCCTATATCAAGGCCCTGTACTTATCCACCTGCCCACCTCTGATACAGCCCATGATGGACATGTCAGTAGACAACTTCTGCAGATGACATGTGTTGGACCTAAAATGCATACAGGTGGAACAGAAAGGGAGACACTGTTGTTCCTTTAACATGGAGGTCTCAATCTTGTTGTTATAACAGCCTCCACTCTTCTGGGAAGACTTTCTGTCTGATTTTAGAATGTGGCTATGAGGATTTGTGCCCATTTAAACACAAAAGCATTAGTGAGGTTGGGCACTGATGTAAGAAAGAAAGTCTGGTGTCCAATCATTGTTCTAAATTATCAAAAAGGTGTTCAGTGGGGCTGAGGTCAGGGCTTGGGAAAACTAAGTTCTTCCACATAAACCTTAGCAAACAATGTCTTTATGGACCTAATTTTGTGAATGAAACATTTTCTTGATGAAACAGGTTTGAGCCCTTTAGTTTCAGTGAAGGGAAATCTTAATGGTCAAGACCATCCAAATACCAATAGATCCAAATAGGATCACCTCCATGTGTGCAGATTCAGGGACATGGTGTGCCCTTCGAACATCTCCAGGACTCCTCCTACCTTGGCACCATGGAAGAAGAGACAGCCCATGCCTGTGGCTCCCCGGACTTTGGCCCACCTCCCAGATGTGCTTCTTGCTCACACCTGCCAGTGGGGAGGTCTGTGTGTACAATGGCAGCATGGGGCAGTGCGCAGGGAGTGTGGACCATCCCAAATCTCTCCCCAACCCAAATAAAAAAAATTCCCTTTTCTCCTCATCAGAGTGCTACAAAGACCCAGAGAGCTAGAATGGGGCCTAGGTATGTCTGCTGGGGCTGCAGAGAGCTGAATCATTTCCAAGCAGAGTGCCCAAGGATGGATGTGGGTCAGGTGCTCTGGATCTCCGCAGTCCTACGGAGTCCAACCAGAAGTATACAGAGTGCCGATTAGTACTCAAGGAGTTATACATCAGACCTTGATGGATTTGGGCAGTGTTCACACCTTAATCAAATAAAGCCTGGTTCAGTACAAGGCTCTGGAGAGGTTTTGGGAGATAAAGGTGCGGTGAGATAACAGGGATTTGCAAATGTACCCTATGGTGCCTCTCACAATCACTTATACAGTGCTCTCCAAAAGTATTGGAACAGCAAGCCCAATTCTTTTTTTTTGCTATACACTGACGAAATTTGGGTTTGAGATCAAAAGATGACTATGAGACGAAAGAGCAGAATTTCAGCTTTTATAATATTTAAATCTAGATATGTTAAAGAACATAGAGCACGGCACTTTTTGTTTAAACCCACCCATTTTTCAAGTTATCAAAAATATTGCACTGCTCTGGCTGCCGATGCACTTCTGGGTACATCACATGACCATGACCAGACAGACCACCAGATACTTTCTTTACTTAACCCTGAATTTGATGAAGGCTTCATTAGCAGTCTAATTTATTGGATTAAATTAATTTATATATCTCCTCAAGCCTGTGTCTCTACCAACTCTGTCTACCCTCCTTATTTTCCATTGTATTAGCGCACTCAAACAGTGTGACCATTATCTCAGCTGCATTTTGCTCTGGCATTAGAGCTCCTGTGCTCTCTTCAAGCATCAAGGATAGTTTAACTTGATCCATCATCCCTCTATTGCCACCCAAGTGGTGGGATGAACTGGACAAACATCTGAGTCTCCGACTAGTTAAAAAGGATTGGGCTGGTAGTCCTTCATGGATGACTTTGTAGTCATCCATGCAGAACTACCAGCCCAATCCTTCTTAAGTGAATGCTGAACTGAATCTGAATTCCTTTACCAAGCAGGACTCCTACCTACTGTCCCTACAAGTTGCCAGGTCAGGTCTCTGGACCTAGGTAATGACTACTGTGTGGTGCTTGCTCCATAACTAAAAGAAAAACAAACATTTATCAGGGAAGCAAAGCTGTGACAGTTCAGGGTCATGCCCTATGGTCACAACCTGGCCACCTTTGAGAGGTTGATGAAGTGAGTGCTGGCCAAACTGCTGAAAGACTGCTGCATGGTGTACTTCAGTGACCCAGTAGTCCATGCCCCATGGTGCCAGTGCGTAGTGAGAGGAAGTATTCACCATAATCAGAGTGGCCTGTGGTCAAAATGCATCCCAAGAACTGCAGTCTCCTTGGGTCATTCAGTTTCAGTTTCAGTTGCCACCTCAGCAAACCTGAGCACAACTATTGTCACCTAGTGTGTTACGCCCGTGGTGTCAAGTCTTAATCACTTCAAGCCTTACCTCTCTTGCACACAGTTCACCTTGAGCATGGACCAGGCATCCCTGGCCAGTTTAAGGAGACAGAGGGACATAGTATATGATGTGCTGAATTGCCACACTGCAAAATTGCCAGTTCCACATCCAGCACCAGGTGCTGACCATGCACCCCTCCAGTTGCTACAGTCTTGTACACCCATGGAGAGGTTGGCAGTCAACATCCAGGGTCCCTTCCCTGTTATAGTTACCAGTAACTGTTTATGTTCCTGAGGCTGATTATTTTACATAGTGCCCCGAGGCATATGCAGCTGCAGACAAGAGTGCAACTGCAGCAGAGAAGCTTTTAGAGTTCTTCTGTCTTTTAAACATTTCAGAGGACCTCCATATTGATCAGGGGAGTAACTTAACAGGTCATGGCTGGGGTCTTCCAGCAGCTGGGCATCTAAAAGACAAAAACACTTCCCAAAGTTGCACTCACAGTACAATGTCATCATTGGCCAAATCCACAGGAGACCCACCACACATCAGTGTTACTAGCCGTCACCTGAAGCAATTCATGGGGTGCTGCCTCAAGCTTCAGAGAGACTAGGAGGGGCCCTAAGTAGTGGTGAGCAGGCTCTCTATAGTGGTGTCTGGGTCTGGGTCTGGGTATACTGGGTGAAGGAGGACTGTAATGTGCATTGGGACTGGTTCTGGGGGTTGATGACATGAAACAGACTTTTTCTTTTCAACAAAATATTTAGCCTTTAAACAAAATTAAAATGCTTAATATTATACATATCTAAGTACTACACTTACAGCATATGTATGTACACTAATGTTTCCAGTTTATATGTTGATTATTTTTCCATTTATTAGAAAAGTAAAAAATATCGGTACGACCTTCTAACAATTAGTGAAATTTTGAAAACCTTTTTGAAATTGCTCTAAATCCAAGGGTTGGAAACTATGTGAAAACATTAAAAAAAAAAACATTATTATTTTCTCATTACAATTTGACAACCATAATTATACTGTCTAAACTATTCAATTTTTAAAAAGTTAACACAACCACAATGGCCACAATTATACCAGTCAGGGTCAAGCTCCAACTAAATTGTGTAGACATTTGGTTGGAGCACCATGGCATTTTCTAACAAGATTAAAACAAAATGAACCCATACAGGAACTCTTAGAGAACACTTTAAGTTTGACTGACTTACTTGCCATACACAATTGGGAGGAGCTGCCCTTTTCTGTTTCCATCCATCCATCCATCTTCTATACTGCTTTATCCTTTTCAGGGTCACGGGGAAACCTGGAGCCTATCCCAGGAAGCATCAGGCACAAGGCGGGGTACACCCTGGACAGGGTGCCAATCCATCGCAGGGCACACAATCACACACCCATTCATACACTACGGACACTTTGGACACGCCAATCAGCCTACCATTCCCAAAGTTGCACCAATCAGCCTCCCTTTGCTTTTTTTCACAGTAATTTCTGTTGTAATTGCTGCACTCTGGGCTGTGCGGCACCTATCTGCATACTCTGAGAGCTTCTCTGTTTTTTTATCCATGGAGGAAGGCTGGAAAACATCTGTGGACAAACCATGCTGAGCTCAGCAATGGGTGCAGTTCGAGATATGGTGTCTCTGTCCACACCCAGATGCTCAAAAGCCCTCTTAATTGAACCCAATTTGTTGTAGTACTTCGGGGCCTTCTTGTGTCTATTTATTATACCTGTTACAGTCTTCACTGCAAAATTTTAAAAAGAACCATGTAAGACAGACATTCTGGGTAAACAAAAAAAGTATAACTTCTTGTCTAGTCCTTCTTTGTAAGTTCATTTGTACTAATTTGTATGCCTCAAATAACCTTAAAGTATACTTAAACAGGATACTATTAAGCAATTGAATGAAAACTTTGCTGTGGCCTTGAATCTATTTGGATCAATTTCAGGATCTAATCAGTTCATCTGCTGTTTGCTAATGAGAATCTTGGCCAGACGCATGGACAGACAAACAACCCAAAAACACAAGGCCTCCACCACCTGGTGTGGGAGCATTTAACTAATAAAGCCTGCATTTCACCACACACTATGATAATCAGAATGCCCTAACATCTGTATCTAGGGTGTGACTACAAACATACTGTACATGCAGCAGTGGAACACAGTATCGTAACTCAGCACAACAGGCCTACTCACTCCTCATGGATGGGTTGGAGTGAACCATCTTTTCTCTTTTGGGGCGGCTGTGGCTCAGGTGGTAGAGCGGGTTGTCCACATCATAGGGTTGGCGGTTCCCGTCCTTGGGCAAGACACTGAACTCCAAGTTGCTCCTGATGGCAAGTTAGAGCCTTGCATGGCAGCTCTGTTACCATTGGTGTGTGAGTGTGTGTGTGAATGGGTGAATGAGAATCAGTGTAAAGCGCTTTGGATAAAAGCACTATATAAGTGCGCCATTTACCATTTACCATTTTTGACCCTCAGTTTTCCAGCTGATGGTCCCTCATCATCAGAGGAATGGGAAACAAAAGACCCAACTGACTGAAGATATGTCGTTTGAGGACAGGGCTGTGAGAAAAAAAGGAAACTTTCAGAATAAACCATATTAAGAAGAGCCTACTGTAGTGCTTCTTAATTCTGCTCATGGGGATCCACAGCACTTTACATTTTCAGTGTGTCCCTGATCTGACATGTCCACTCTGGTACATAAAGATCCTGTTCTCGTTTATAGATTCCCTTCTTAACCTGGTTTATCCTGTTTGCCATTCGGCTGACCATTTGCCTGTTTTTGACCAGGCTTGTGATTCACGTTTTGGATTTGCCTACCTGCCTATCTCTAATAAAGCTCTTATCTGCACTTGCATCCGTTCTCAACCTCCTTTACGTGACAGAATACTTTGCCATAACATGCATGCAGTAGAATTTTTCCGAGTCCAAGAGGCCCTTTATGTAAGGGAAAAACCGAGCTGGGAGAAGGAGGGGAAATTCTCCCAAATTCGAGCCAATATGAGTGTGGGAGTTGTGATTAAACATAATTAGGGCACTAGCACCGCTGGTGCGAAGCCCTATTGGATCTGCTCCGTTTATTAGGGCCTGAGCACCCCTGGTATGAAGCCCTATTGGATCTGCTCCGTTTATTATTATTATTATTAGGGCCCGAGCACCGCTGGTGCTATTGGATCTGCTCCATTTATTCTTATTCTTCTTTTCCGAAATGAATTGCATTTTAGAGTGCCTAAGCATATGCGAAAACTCATGAAACTTTGCAGACATGTCAGAACCGGTGAAAATTTACATCTGATAGGGGTTCCAGAATTGAGTGTGGCAAAATGGCTCGACAGCGCCACCTACAAAATTTCAATGATGTGCGCCTCACGCCATGTTTCACCTACATGTATGAAATTCGGTAAACGTGTGTAAGACATTACGAGGAAGTTACAAGTGTATGTATGTATGTGTGTATGGGAATGAAGGGGAAAGGAGGGGGTGCTGGGGGGCATATCATTTTAGGAAGTTGTGTGTGTGTGTGTGTGTGTGTGTATAAATGGGAATGAAGTGTTGGTGGGGGAGTGGTGGCTGGAGGGCATATAACTTAAGGAAGTTACATCAGGGTTTTTATAATTATGATAATTGAGATAATTATAATTGATGATAATCAAGATAATTATAATTGAAAATTATAATTGAGGGCGCACGGTGGCATGTTCACCTTACACCTCCAAGGTTGGGGGTTCGATTCCCGTCGCTGACCTGTGTGTGCTGCAGGGGTTTCCTCCCGGTACTCCGGTTTCCTCCCCCAGTCCAAAGACTTGCATGGTAGGCTGATTGGCATGTCCAAAGTGTCCATAGTGTATGAATGTGTGTGTGAATGTGTGTGATTGTGATGTACCCCGCCTTGTACCCCATGCTCCCTGGGATAGGCTCCAGGTTTCCCGTGACCCTGTAGGATAAGCAGTATAGAAGATGGATGGATAATTATAAATGATGATAATTATAATCATTACGATAATTGCTGATGACCTTTGACCTAGACCTGTTAAAATACAACCCCAATTCCTAAAAAGTTGTTGTTGATGCTGTATAAAATGTAAATAAAAACAGAATGCAATGATTTGCAAATCTCATAAACCCATGTGTTATTCACAATAGAACATAGAA
>JANDJT010000050.1:9499358-9509658 GCA_024331685.1 Stegophilus panzeri
GATATGTTTTTATTCAATTTATGTAATTCAACATGCCATTTTGCCTTGAGGACATTTGGCACTATTATACTTCCATAGGACAACTGTTGACTGTACAGCCTGTATAGCAGCAATATTGGGTGAAAGGTTGCAACAAAAATGCCTTATAATAGTAAAAGTGTCCAATAGCAGCATATAAAGTGCAGGTATTCAGTCATGATTGTACAATGGTGGGTGTTGGGAAGGTTTTGATTAGTCCATGTGAAGGTTGGGAGGCAGCCGTTTGCTGAGTATTCTGACTGCCTCGGGAAGACCCTGTTGTGATGCCTGGTGGCAGTGGCATGGATGCTGCCAGATGGTAAGAGGGTCAAAAGTCCATGAGAGGGGTGGGACGGACCATCCACAATGCTGGTGGCCTTATGGATGCAGTGGTTGTTAAAAGATGCATCGACGATGGATAGAAAGACTCCATTGATCTTTTAAGTTGTTCTTACAATTTGCTGTAAGATCTTGCGGTCTGAAATGGTGCAGTTCCCATACCAAGCAGTGAGACAGCTGGTCTCACTGCTCTCTATTGTTCCCATGTAGTGAGGAAGTGAGGAAGAGAGGGGAAAGCTCTCTTCAACCTCCACAGGAAGTGGAGATGCTGCCAGGCTTTCTTGGCTAGGCAGGTGGTGTTGATAGTCCAGGAGAGGTCCTCTATGATGTGCACACCAAGAAACCTGAAACTTCTGATGCTCTCCACAGTTACTCCATTTATGTACAGTGACGAGTGGTCCACATGGCTACTCCTTGCTGTATGATGTCTTCACCTCCTTGCTGTATGGTGACTCCTCATTGATACTGCTGAGACCCAGAACTGTAGAATCATCAGCAAAACATGATGAGGTGACTGGAGCTATACCTAGCAGCAATCAGAGGTGGAATAAGCACACAGCCCTGTGTTCAGTGTGATGGTGCTGGAGGTGATGATGTTGATCAGGACAGACTGGAATTGCTGAGGGATAATTGGGTTGAATGCTAAACTGAAGTCTATGAACAATATCCTCACATAATTGTCCTTTTTGTCCAGATGGGTCAGAGACCGGCAACAAATATGGCATCCTCTGTTAAGTGGATAGAGCTGTAGGTGTACTGGAATGGGTCCAGTGTGGTAAAAAGACTGCTCTTTATGCGTTCCATGTCTAGCTGCTCAAAGCATTTCATGATAAATATGAGTGCAATAGGCCAGTAATCATTAAGACAGGTCACAGACCATTTCTTTAGCTCAGGGATGACAGTGGTCATCTTGAAGCAGACAGGAACAACTGCTTGGCTCAGGGAGATGTTGAAGATGTCTACAATGAAATCTGAAAACTGATCAGCACATTCCCTGTGCACCTGGCCAGGTATGTTGTCATGACCTGCAGCTTCAAAGCACAAAAATTGTTCAGGGCATCTAGAAGCAAGGCAGCACCATAACAGATGTGTGATACAGCTTTGAAGTTGGTGATGGCCTAAATACCTTGCCACATATGCTGTATGTCCCTGATGTTTTGAAAGTGGCCATGGATTCTTTGTGCATAGTTATGCTTTGCTTCTCTGATAGCCCAGGAGAGGTGGGCTCTTGCTGTGTGTAGGGCTGCCTTGTAGTCTGACCTGAAAGCAGGGACTCGAGTTTAGAGTAGCACAGGCACCTCTGCAGTCATCCACGGATTTCTGTATGCGCATTTAGTTATGGTCTTGAAGGAACAGATCATCTATGTACTTACTAATGTAGCCAGTCACTGATGATGTGTATTCCTCCAAATCTGTAGTGTGGTCATATGTAGCAGCCTGTCTGAACACATTCCAGTCTGTATGCACAAAACAGTCCTGCAGTGCTGACATGGCCCCTCAGACCACGTTCTTACCTGTTTCAGAACTATTTTCAGGTGAGGTCTGTATACTCGGATTAGTACAAGAGAGATGTGGTCTGAGCAGCTGAGGTGGTGGTAGGGTGCAACCTTGTATGCACCATGCATGGTGGTGTAAACGAGGTCATGTGTTTGTTCTGTGGGTCACAAAATCAACATGTCTCTGTAGGTTGCTGATAACCCCATAGAGTTCATTTAGCACTTCCCTTGCATTAGTGCTAAGTCGAATGTACACTGTGGTAAATTCTCTAGGGAGGTGGTATGGCCAGCACTATACAATTATAAACTCCACCAGGATGAATAGTAACTTGAGACTAATACAACATTCCAGCACCATTCATTGTTAGTGTAAACACACAGAATACGATGTGCAGTTAGCCGAGCTAGATGAATGGCTGTATCCGGAATGCTGTTGTTGAGCCGTGTTTCCATAAAAACTAAAATATGCCAGTCCCTGATTTCATAGTGGGTAGATAACTGTGGTCAGAGGTAGTCTGGTTTATTGTTGAAAGATGGCACATAAGAGGAGAATGAATTGTAGAACCAGGGTTAGCTGTCAGCCTAGCCTGAATGCCTGCTCAGTTGCTTTGCTTTCGCATCCCAAGCAGCATTTTCAGTGCCCTCTTTCCTGGCCAGTTCCTTTAGTAAACTGAGGCTGCGTAGCTCTTCTCGCAGTCCAATGTTTATTTCTCCTGAGCTTCATTTTCCAACATTCAGTAGGAATTGGCAATGGTAGATGAAATGGCAACGGCAGACGTTCACCAGTGTTTTTCCTATACACATGTCAGGGAAAATGTCCTTGTTAGGATGGACTACATGCAACATGGCACCATATCTCTGCATATTTTATTGTATTATAGATTAGCTTAGAACCCTTGCATAAGGCACTCCAAATTAAACTCAGGCACATCCTGTTTGCGTTGATCATTTTGAGATGACATGGAACTTGGCTGACACCTACCTGTGACAAATTCGACTGAATAAACATGATTTAGAATGGAACATACCTGTGTGTATAAAGTCGCACAGTTCACAGCACAAGCCAAAAGAACAAGCCATGAAGTAGACCTCCTCAACCAAATTGTGTTAAGACATGTGGGCAAGGGTATAAAACCATTGTTAAAGCTTTGAATGTTCCCAGGCACAGACTGGGCTCCATCACCTTGAAATGTAAGAAGTCTGCAACCACCAGGCCTATTCTTTGAGCTGGCATTCTGGCCAAACTAAGTAAGTGGGCTAGAAGGGCCTTGGTCAGGGAGGTGAACAAAAATCCAATGGAAATGCTAACCGGGCTTCAGTAATCCTTGCAGAAATGATACAACCTGCTAGAATGACAACCATTTCAGAAATGCTCTGTCAATCAGTCCTTTATGGAAGCCTTTATGGCAAGATGGAAGCCACTCCTGAGTAAAAGGCATATGGAAGGCACTTGTTAAAATGGCAAGTTTTTGTGAAGTAAAAAATTTTAAGTAAGATAAATCATGTCAGACTTTGTCCACCCTCAATATGAAATTACAACATATAAAAATGTTATGAAAAACAATCAAACATTTATATGAAAAAAAAAAAGAAAATTAAAAACATACAATAACTTAGCTGTATAAATGTGCACACCCCTAAACTAATACTTTGTTGAAGCACCATTTGATTTTATTACACCACTCAGTCTTTTTGGGTAAGAGTCCATCAGTGTGGCACGCCATGACTTGGCAATATTTTTCCACTCTTTCTTGCAAAAACATTCTATATCCATCAAATTGTAATTGCATCTCCTGTGACCAGCACACTTCAGGTCACCCCATAGATTTTTAGATGGATTCAGGTCTGGGCTCTGGCCAGGCCATTCAAAAACAGTGATCTTCTTTTGGTAAAGCCATTTCTTTGTTGATTTTGATGTATGTTTTGGGTCACTGTCATGCTGAACGGTGAAATTCCTTTTCATACTCAGCTTACTAGCAGACACTGAAGGTTGTGCACTAAAATCCACTGGTATTTGTAGCTATTCATGATTCCCTCCACCTTGATAAAAGCCCCAGTTCTGGCTGAAGAAAAGCAGCCTTAAAGCATGATGCTGCCACTGCCATGCTTAGATAGATATACTTTATTGATAAAGAATAAAGAATAACACAAATTAAAAGAAGAAATGCAGGAAAAAAACCAAAACAAAACTGAATATTAAATAAAGATATGTAAAATATCAAAAAGAGTAATAGTAATAATAAAATAAAGCTGCAAGCAGCAATGACGAGCCCAAGCACTACAGTGCTATCGCCAGCTGGTGAGTGTATGAAAACAATGCATAGTGAAGCGAGTGCTGTAGAATTAAAAAAAACAAATATACAAAGAAATGAGTATTAAAGTTCCGTTACCAAGTACAATGCGTTACCACGGCAACACTAAGATATCAATATTCCTTTTGCAAGTTTACAGCAGCCATGTCTCAACAATATTGTGACCAAGTTTGAAGCAATTCGTGTTTTAAGTGAAACACTTCCTGCTGCCAGTTGGTGGCACTATGACCATGACACACAATAGTCACATCAATGTGATCAACCCCCAAGACCAAACATACAGCTCAAGTTTCATCCAAATCACTCGCTGCATGCAGAAGATATGAGACACTTCCTGTTTCCTATTTTTCCCCATAAATTTATTGCCTCACCATGGCGAAACCGTTTGAGATATCAAAAATTGGGGGAAAATTGTAATGGTGAAGATTGACATCAGGCCCCAGTGTAGAAGAACCTGGTGCCTTAGTTTCATGGTGAGCTTTTGACTTAAATGGCTATTGTAGAATTAACACTGAGGTTTATGCTCATAGATTTGTTATTATATTAGTAAAGCTAGGGGAATTAAATATTTTGGCAGGCAAGACTGCGCTACAGAAACGTATTAATGGCATCAGAGCTTTGCCAGTAACTTGTTCTGATGTGACTTATTTTGATCTGATACATCCTAACAAACAAGCTGAACGCACATGAATACACGTGACTTTTTATTGGTGTGCATGACAGTAAAAGGTGTGCACACCCGAAAATGCACTTGTTGACACACTAGGGATGTCACGAGAACCGATAGTTCGGTACCAACATTCTTAAAACGTGACGGTACTTGTTTTTCTGAAGTAGCGTAGGTACCATTATTAATGAAGGTACCAAGGTTGCAATTCTTCCGGAACTGACTGGGGCAGCAAATACGCGCAAGTGTTTTAGTGGTAAAGAAGAAGAAAAACACCTACAAGCACACAGGAAAACTACAGAAGTATATCTCCGCCCTGACTCGTTGAGCGGAAAAGAGAGGAAAGCTCACTGAGAGGAAAGGTAGCATCGGTTTCCGGTGTGCAACGGATGCTATTGTTCATTTCAAACAAAGCGAGGAAACACCTGGAATTTGGTGAAGCACCTGAAAGACGGTCCTATATTATGTTTGTCTGAGGCAGCTGGCATTGTGGCCGTGAAACCAGCTAATGTTATGCTCCATGTAATGTTTGCGATAGCCAGTTATTTGTTAATGATGCTAATGCATTGCAATATCATAAACTACCGCCTAATGGGCCACCATGCATTGCCATTCAGCCCGTGTCCTCTCAGCAAAATGAAGCCTAATGTCACTAATAATTAATCAAATGTTCATGCTTTTAATAAATCTTTTTGGCCTGCCACCATATCAGTGAATCTAAACTAATGCTTGCATTCAGAGTATAAGGGGTGGGTGTGTGTGTGTGTGCGCGTGTGTGTGCGCGCGGGTGTGCGTACGTGCATTTACACTTGTTATTAGAACTTCGCACTGTTTTATTAGTCATTGTCAGACAGTGTTTTATAACTAAAATATCTCTCTCTCGCCAGTATTACCCAGAGGAGGTTGTCCTTCAGGAGTTTTCAATTTATTTATTTATTTATTTTTTAAACCACACCGTGGTATCAACTTTGGTATCAAGTATAGTGTACTTTTGGTGTTATCGGTACCGACTACTAGATTTTTGGTAGATTTTTGGTACCGTGACATCCCTATGACACGATCTTGACACGATCACTAGCTGATCTTAGGGCCAAATAAATGGAATACTTGAGATACATTTTTGTAGGTGAACTTATGTTCCACTTGAGGCTGACGAAACAAGGTTTGGTGAATTAATATCACATTAAATGAAATGTCAATCATTTTTTAACTATACTCCAGTAAAGTGAACGTGTGTGACCAGGAGTGACTTTTGTAACTACAAGTTACTACAAAGTGCAGTGCACCTAGTTTTTCCATATAGGTGGCGCTATAACTAAAAGCACAAAATCCTCATCACACATCATCCTGACAGCAAACACAAAGATCCAAGCAAAGCTTTGTGTTTGCCATTACCTTAGTATTCCTTAGTAATCCACCATAACAACCTTAATTTACAAATTAACTATCTCTTTAATTACATATTCACTATTCTCTCTACTTTTTGTTAAATAAATGTTCAACAAATCTGCTAAAGACCACTGTTTGCATGCATTACACTCCTTATAAAATAGACACCACCACCATTATATTCCATGCTACCGAAATGAGCATGATAAACAATGTCTATTCAGTAAACAAGTTAATGTAAGACCTTCAAAACAACAAAGTTTTTCACAGTTCCAGTTTGCCATTACATCCTGTAATGCAATAGAAAATGTGCCTACTATCCTCAACCACAGCTTTAAAAACATCTCGCCACAAGTGGTTTTACAAACTATACCTTTGTGCCCTTTCTCTTGAAGCATCTACATGTTACCTCCCTTTTCAACTCTATTTGGCTTCATGTGTATACCATGCCATTTCTGTATGAAGCCAACTGAACCTTGCAAAATTAATACCATATTGAGCAACCATGGAGGAAAATTTGACACACATCATACAAATTGTCTACACACTGATGTAGCAAATTTCAGGTAAATCAAACTAATCTCATACCATATCTTAGCACAGTGCACCTATTTTTCCATACAGGTGGTGCAATAACTAAAAGCCCAAAAGTCAAATGGATGTAATCAGGATTTGCTATTGAGTAACTACTTGAAGTGTGAAACCTATCATCAAACCAGCACAGAATTTTTCAGACTTCCTATTTAGCATGGCATCACTTATGGCAATGACAGCACCTTAATCACACATCACTGAACCCTATTCAAATTAATCTTCCACCTAAATTTTCTAGGTTTACGTGACTATTTTTCAAGCAAATCAGACACAGTAAATCAACATGAATCCATATGGTAAACCCATAAAAACTCTTTTTAAAGTGCAAGATAAAAGTTTCAGTCTAAGTGGCGCAATAACGGTGGCTCATAATTGTCACATTACTGTAATCAGGAGTGACCCATTAATAGCCATGCATAAATTGAGGCTAATCAAACCAAACATCATCAAGTTATGTCCACTTCCTGGTTTGGCATGGCGCAGGGCTCTATGGTAACAATTTCATTTAGGAGCACAGTCAAAAATTTAGGAGCACAGTTGAAGTTTAGGTTTTGTTTTGTTTTTTAGAGATGGTAACGTTAATGTGCCACAATATAACACACAAGTAGGCATGAGAAAACTTGAGCTTGTCAATTATGACAGAATTTAGGAACATAGTCTGAGCCATGACAAACTAATTTACCTTCTGATAAACTAAATGTAATATTTTCAGTTAATTTTACAGGCTGTATGCAAAAAAACAACCGTTAACCTGTTCCACCTTGTAAATAAATACAAAAAACCTCAATGTTCAGTCTTTGATGTCTGCTCCTCTTCAATATATTCAAAGCTACACTATTTTCCACTGTCATGGTTCAAGGCAGGAGCCAGTTCTCAAACTGCTCTGTGTATATTGTGTATATATCAGAATAATCTCACAGGATGTGATGCGGTGAGTTCATTTACCCGCCAGATGTAAAGCGCTTTAGTTTAATACTGTTCATTACTGATGCTCCAATCAGGATTTTTATAGCCAATAGCGATTTCTTGTCATCTTGATCGACCAATACCAATCCAGATACCAATCTTTTTTTCGTTTAAGCTTTAATGAGGAGGTCTATCATAAACAGTTAAATGTAAGCTCTCTGCTCATGGTCACTGTTAATTGAATTAATAGCAATGACTAATACTGTTGGTTAATTGATAAATAAGCAAGCATAAAATATTTATTTTTAAATAACTTAAACAATAAAGAGTCCTAATTAAAAGTAGACTAACAAAAACATGATCCATATTAGGAAAAAGAAGGCTAATAGCCTTCTAAGGAAATAGTCTACTAAGCTTAATGTCAAATTGATATTAAATGCAACCCATAGTAATTAAACATTATTTCATTTCTCATTTTATTTATATTTTATGAATTTATTATAATATCTATTTTTTGTATTAAATGCTTTATTTATAACTAAGCACATGTTCTGTCTTTACGTTTCATTAGGTTTTTTTTTTTTGCTTGTTAATCAGTTGTTCCTTTTAGATCGGTTCCCAGTATAACGTTGCCATGTCTGCTGATAATATTGTGTTTTTTGTGGGATTAAATGAAAACATGAAAACTGGAGTTAACTTTTCTAGTGATATCTGGCAACGGTGAGCTTAAATGAAATGAATGCGCTGTCTACTAGAGTTGGTGAAGGGAGAGTAGCAGCGTACTGTATATTTGCAAACTGAACAGTTGCTACTCTTGATTATGACTGGTGAGGAATTATTTAATAAAGAAGTTTGAATTACACCCCACCTTGTAGCGTTAGCATTATTATTAATTTACTGGCGCCCGACGCCACTGTCGCTACATGAGCATGTCACAGTCGCAGGTTCAGGTCATTTTGCGTGACCAAATGCAACTGAAATGGTCGCACTGTAGAGCCCTGTGGCGTCTCATGCAAATCAATTTGCAGCCATTATGTCCTCATTTGAGACATCCACTATTCCTTGGCAATTCCTTGTTGAATAAATGATTGAAAACGCTATTTTTCCTTGTTCAGGTATATCAACTTTATTAATATGCACTGTTTCAAAGATGATCAAATGTTTGCTTGTCCAAATAAGTCAAAAAGCCAACAATTTCTTTGGGGTGTACTTATATTTTCACATGTCTGTATATACAATCCCAATTCCAAAAAAGTTTGGACAGTATGGAAAATGCTAATAAAAACAAAGAGGAGTGATTTGTAAATGTGCTTTCACGTGTATTTAAACAAAAAACGTATAAAGACAAGGTATTTGATGTTTTACCTAATCAACTGCATAGTTTTTTGAAGGTAAACATTTATTTTGAAATTAATGCATGCAACACGTTCCAAGTTGGGACAGGGGCAATTTAGGACTAACAGCGATGTGATAAGTTGAAATAAAAAGGTGATGTGAAACAGGTGAGGCAATCGTTTAATTATAGTATATAAGCAGCCTCCAAAAAACGTCTAGTCCTTCAAGAGCAAGGATGGGTCGAGGCTCGCCAATCTGCCAACAGATGCATGAGTGAACAATCCAACACTCTGAGAACAACATTCCCCAAAGACAAATCGGTAGGATTTTGGGCATTTCACCTTCTACAGTGCACACTAATAATAATTAAAAGATTCAAGGAATGCAGACAAATCTCGGTGTGTAAAGAGCAAGGCTAAAAACCACTTCTGAATGCGCATGATCGCCGAACCCTCAGACGTCACAGTCTTAAAAAGCATCATGAGTCTGTAATGGATATCCTGATATGGGCTCGGGAATACTTTGGTAAACCTTTGTCAGTCAACACCATTTAGGCTTTACTATGCAAAGCAGAAGCCATACATGAACACTGTCCAAAAGCGCTGCCGACTTCTCTGGGCTCGGTGTCATCTGAGATAGACAGAGTACTCATCTGAGTAGCACAGTGGAATCGCATTTTGTAGTCCGGCAAGTCAAAATTTCAAATAGCTTTTGGACAAAACAGCCGTCGTGTTCTCCGGGCCAAAGAGGAAAAGGGCCATCCAAGCTGTTATCAGCATCAGGTCCACAAGCCAGCATCTGTCAGTGTATGCGGGTGTCAGTGCCCATGGCACGTGAGGGCACCATTAATGCAGAAAGATATGTGCACATTTTGGAGCAACATATGCTGCCATCCAGAGCTGGACAACGCCAAACCACATTCTGCCTGGAGTGCAAGCGCATGGTTGCATAAGCAGAGAGTGCTAGAAAGGCCTGCCTCCGACTGAGAATGTGTGATGCATTATGAAGAGCAAAATAAGGCAACGAAAGCCCCGTACAGTTGCGCAGCTAAAGAAATGCATAATGGATGAATGGGGGAAAATTCCGCTTGCTAAACTTAACCAACTGGCGTCTTCAGTGCCCAAAACGCTTAATATGTGTTATTAAAATAAAATGTGATGTTACACTGTGGTAAACAGTCGGCTGTCCCAACTTTTTTGGAGTGTGTTGCAGTCATCAGATTTGAAATGAGTGTATATTTTCAA
>JANDJT010000050.1:9523240-9550636 GCA_024331685.1 Stegophilus panzeri
TTTTTTTTTAAAAAAAAAAAATAAAGGTACAAAAAAACCCCCCCCCCCCCCCCCATCCGATTAATCAAATAATAAAAAAATGTATAAAAGGCCAACTAATCGATTATGGACATGAATTATACTTGTACTTAATTAATTACAATTAACAATACAGATCAGACTTAAAACCGAGCTGAAAGAGAGAGAAACTTTGGGTTCTTAATGATGTTTGTAGTGAAAAATCTTGTACAAAGAATACAGTGAGAAAAACAAAACTTTTTTTAAAGCATGCATGATCATAGAGTGGTAATAATAGGTGT
The DNA here is from genome assembly GCA_024331685.1 of Stegophilus panzeri. Taxonomy (NCBI): domain Eukaryota; kingdom Metazoa; phylum Chordata; class Actinopteri; order Siluriformes; family Trichomycteridae; genus Stegophilus; species Stegophilus panzeri. The sequence goes on from JANDJT010000050.1 coordinate 9,523,540, forward strand.
AATGTATCTTACTCTACTGAGTTAATACAATTATTTGATTATTTATTGAGATAGTAGCATAATGGGGAACAGCTAAATAAAACCTTATAAAACCAAACAGTATATAATAAAACCAAATCTGTGTTTGGCCACTGTTTCAAAATCTATTTTCTAATTGTTTTTGTAATTTTGAAGTTACCTTAAAGTGTGGCCTAGGGGTTCTCAAACTTTTTGATCCCAAATGGGCATTATGAATTTTCTGCATTCATATCACACTAATTATCTTCAATCCTTGACCACCATACATTTTTTTAAAATTCTGGATTTATCACACTAACATTTAAACATTATTAAATTAGTAACATATGTATGTGTAATGTACAGTTGCAATCAAAATTAATCAACCCCAATTGCAAATCAGGTTTATTGTCAAAATTTACAGACTTTCAGCTGTAATGAACAAATCAAACAAAAGCAATTTAAATAGTTCAGCACAATGAATGCTTCAAGTGGTTTCCCAAAATTCAACTGAAAATGCAATTTGTAATGATTTCTCTAGTTTCAAAATTATTCAACCCACTGAATAGAATCCCTCATGACAGCACAAATGTGCAGAATAGGTGTCTCAAACACACCTGATGCAATTAATCAAGGGCTTCATTAGTTGCACCAGGTGTGTTTGAGCTTGAACACATGAAATACCTGAACTGTCTAGGGGCAGAAAATAAAATAAAAAACCTGGACAGGGCAGAAAAAAGAAGCTATCAATGGCTGCATCCAGATTTCTGAGAAGGCAGATTGTGAAAAACCCTCGAGTGACTGCAATAGACCTGCAACAAGACTTAGTGGCAACAGGCACTGAGGTTTCAGTGAGCAAAGTAAGGCGCGTACTAAACACAGAAGGTTTATATGCTAGAACTCCAAGGCGTACACCACTATTGACCCAAAAGCACAAGAAAAGTCGGCTCAAAATCATATAAATAAGCCACAGAAGTTTTGGGAATCTGTTCTGTGGAGCGATGGAAAAAAAAACTGGAACTTTTTGGCATTATGGATCAGCGGTATGTCTGGAGGAAGAAGAATGAAGAAAGAACACACTGTTCTCAGTCGAGCATGGGGGTGGCTCGGTGATGCTCTGGGGCTACTTTACATCCTCTGGCACTGGAAACCTGCAGCGTGTGGAAGGCAAGATGGATTAATTGAAGTATCAGGAAATCCTAGGAGAAAACATCATGCCGTCTGTGAGGAAACTGAAGCTTGGGCATCATTGGACCTTACAACAGGACAATGATCCCAAGCATACCTCCAATTCCACCAAGGCTTGGTTGCAGAAGTGGTCCTGGAATATTCTACAGGGCCATCACAGTCACCTGACTTGAACCCCATAGGAAATCTCTGGTGGGATTTGAAGAAGGCAGTTGCAGCACGCAAACCCCAGAATATTACTGAACTTGAGGCCATTGCTCATGGGGAATGGGCTATGTTTCCAGAGGAACATTGCAAGAAGCTCTGCATCTCATTTGCAGCAGGTCATAACAACAAAAGGGTGCTCTACTAAGTACTAAAGATGCTTGCCATCAAGGGGTTGAAGAATTTTGAGACTGGAGAAATCATTATAAGTTGCATTTTCAGTTGAATTTGGGGAAACCACTTGAAGTATTCATTGTGTTGATCTATTTCAATTGCTTTGGTATGATTTTTTCATTGCAAACAGCTGAAAGTCTGATTTGCAATGGGGGTTGAATAATTTTGATTGCAAAAGCAGTATTCCTTGGACTGACTTATCAGTTGTGTCTGGGTTTGATTTATACTTTACATACACATGCAGAAGCAGCTACAATGTGAGCAGCATTATCCCAATTTTGTCTTCCAAGACAAAATGTAAAAGCCATGTTTCTCATTAAAACATTCCACTGTCATGATTATTGTTGTGAGTTGTGTCTCAAATTGAAAACTCTGAAGTTACATTGAAAAGTATTTACTAATCTTGAAAATCCAGGAGGCTGGTACACAAAACAGGTCTTTCAGTAGGTTTTTAAAAATTCAAACACTAACCCTGATAAGAAAATAGTGCACATGTAAGTGATGTGAGACACCATGCATTGTTTAGCCGAGGTAGATGGACATGGAAATTTGTCAGTTTCTGTTGTGCAATTCCTATGCTTACTGCAGTGTGTCAAGATACTGAAAAACACAAAAACAAATAGCACGTACACTTAATTTAAACGTGTCTTACTTGAATGTCACTCCCAGTAAGAATTTTAAATATTAGCACACAAAATCTGTCTTTGATGTTTCTAATTTGAAAAAAATAAATGAATAAACTAAAGAGGAGACAGAGTTTCTCTCATGATCCCACCTGTAAATCAAGCGACCCCGTGTGAGTTAATCCAGATAGAACATTATAATACACAATATGAGAAAAGAAATATAATGTTATGTAATGCAACTTTAAGAGCATGACATGTTCTGGATCTGTATATGTATGTTCTGTTCTGTATCTCTTTTATTCTTGACAGCTATGCTTATAAATCAGGAAATAACTCAATACTTTGTGCTAATAATTAATGCATTTCCATGCCAGACTCTTACTGAAAGTTGTTAAGAGTCTATGAAATATCTACTATGCTTATTAAGGGATGTAAGTACCAGAGGGTTAATTTGGAACAAATAATGGAAATATTTCTTAATACTTTTTTCCTCATAGCCAACAAAACAGAGAGGAAAGAGAAAAGGCACAACGCATCAGGCTCTGGCTTATGTGTGAATTATACCATCCTTGCAGTGGCAGACACAAGAGGGCAGGAAAATACTGGTACATCTGTTGTAGACACCAGCCTACCATTACCTACCACCCCATGTTCCATGACAAAGAAGAAAGCACGCAAGACCAAGACCACAAAGGGTTCAACTTCTCCTGCTCAAAGTAAATCAGCTGTCTTTTGGCCAATGGTCAATTAAATACAATCTGTTTATTTTCAAGCACTACTTTATTTTTAGAATAGTCAATGAAAGAAACTGATTGTTTAGTAGGCTTATGTAATGTTTTAATGATTAAACTCTACTAAATTATATTTTTGCTTTTTTTGTTTAATAATTTTATACATTCTGTCTGTCAGGTTCATTAAGAGACATTAAGAAAAAGAGAATAAAGTCAACACCTGAAGCTCCCAAAGAGGATAAAGTGAAGGGGAAAAAGAAAAATGAAGAGAAATTACTGTTTGAAACAAAGAAGAGCAAAGCTTCCAAAGAGGCACCTGCCTCTGCCTGCTCTCTTCCTGATGAAGCTTCATCACTTCTGCTCAAAGGAGGCTTTATCAGTGACTTACACTTGACCCACGATGTTGTGCACCCCATTTCAAAATCTGAGAATATGAAGGCCAGAGCAAAAGAAACTGCTGGAAAGTGTTCAAAGGCATCCAAAATTAAAGTTATTTTGGATGAAAAAGCAAAGGAGGACAACGATGACAGCGACTTGATAACAGGTTACAAATATGTTACCTACTTACTTCAGGGGCATTGTAGGAGGGGGAGATCCCTGAATGATTGAGTAAGCACAAGCTAATTAGTGTCTTACATTGATAATGAGTCTTTATTGGTCATGTATACATTACAGCACAATGAAATACTTTTCTTCGCATACTCTAGCATGTTAGGAAGTTGGGGTGTAGCAGAATCTGTTAGGCTGGGGTTGTATTTGACGCTGTAGAACCCTGGGGGCGTATGTGTGGAGGAAGACTTGAGAGACAGGAGGATTTTCAAAAGAGCTTCAGGCTCACTTTTATTTTTACCAGTTCAGGCATTCAGCTTGTTCAAGTTCAACTTCAAGTTTAGGGTTCAAGCTCATGCTCCGTTTGTGTGATTCTGATTCTGTGCGGGGCGACACACATTTGTCAATGTGTAGCAGCATAGAGATGTTGAACACATGGACAAGCTCGCTCTTTAAAACTTTGTTGTTTCTGTTATGAACTGTATCTTATACTGCCCCTAAGTCACCAAAAGCCAGGATTTTTTTCTTACCTTTGATTAACTTTTTGCTATACAGTCTTGGGATTTTGTTTTAGTGCACATGTATACAGAGAAGTGATAAAGGATGAACTTGACTATATGAGTGGAGAAACATAATGCGTGCATATGCCTCCAGACATACATGATACATTTCACAGTTCTGTGGCATGGATAATTATGCTGAGAACCATTTTTTATTGCTTTTGGATCAATTGGCTTTTGGATCAAGATGGCAAGCAGAAAAGAGCTAATTTACATTGAAAGAGGTTTCATTATTGGGCCATGGATGATAGGAAATTCTGTCACATAGATCGCTCAACTGGCTAGTGTTTCAATAGGAAGAATAATTAAAATGGCATCTGCATTTAGATTGATGAGTAAAGACCTCAGTAAAGAATGGTACAGGTCTGAATACTTGATCCTTATAGTGAGTGTCTGTGGTGGCTCTCTTACAGATGGTCACTGTAAATCAATGAAGTTATTCTGACTGATCACTTTATTATATGAGGAAACATTTCTATCCTTCTGGGAGTAGTTCATCCCTTCAGTATATTTCCAAAGATACTTTGTTGATTTTTCCTTTAATTTCTCACCTGTCTGTATTCCCAGTAATTTTTTCATGACAATACCAGTGAAATGAGTTTGTGACCACCCAGTGAGATATTGTGGACAGAAAACACACTAAGAGCCTGTTTACACCTGGTCACTTCATGTATTTTCTCTGATTGGATAGCTAACTGATTTGTTAAAATGGTTCGATTTATACTTGGCCACATAATGCGTTTCAACTAAACAGATATGAATCCAATCTTCTATTCCTGCGCAAAATGCAAATACACATTGCTGCTGAACTGAAATGCTAGCCACTGCTATTTTGCTCTATTGGGGTTTGCGAATGCAATCAAAAAGAAAACGAAAATGCTTGCTACAACAATTAAGCAACAAAAGGCAGCACTTTATTATGTGCAGCATTTTCACTGTCAGCAGTACTAAACTTTAAAACCCAGCGAGATACCTGGATGAAAGCTAGGAGTCAACGCTGGTGGGAAAACATAGTGCTGGCTCCTTTTACGGAACAAGACTAGCTATCCAGTTTCTGAATGGGGCCATATAGCTGGACCTTCGATTATCTTTGTGTCAGCCTGCAAAGCAATTTAATGAGGAGGCACTCTCATCTCCGTCAGTCTATACTGGTCAATAAGTTGGTTTTGCTTCTGGCGCGGCTAAAGCGAGTGACATACTTCCATGTGGGAGGAGAAAAGCGCTGACATATGTGGTTTCAACTACCAGATGCATTTACACTTGTCCAGTTTCATCTGGAATGTGTCCCAGACCAGCTTCTGAAGTGGTTTGCGCGATCAAATTTAAATCCGTCTTGAATGCGTTTCGGAAGGCATTTACACCTGATCTTTTCACAATCAGATAGCTATCCAATCAGAGAAAACGCATGAAGTGACCAGGTGTAAACAGGCCCTAAGTTAAAGCAGCCATGATTTATTTCTTCCACTAAAATATCGATGTGGAATCTAATCATATTAGATTAAAATGATTTAAAATGTCACGGCACTGTTCACACTCTGGGAGGAGCTGACATGAAATATTGCAGCAGCATGTCTAATCACGTCTTGACAATGTTTTCATTTACCCCAATCCTTTTTACAATTGCACCTTGCTTCACCATGTTAACATCTGCAGGAATTGTGACAGAAAACGAGAATATACAGTGACCTCCAGAATAATTGACATCCTTTATGAAAGTGAGCATAAAAATAAAAACAATAAATTATTAAATAAGTGATATTTTGAACTCCGGCACATATAGTTTTATTCAACATGTTAAACATGTTGACAATTAAACAATTTTGTGTTTCTTTAACCATTATTGTCTTGATTTGCAAGTATGTGTGGCGAATCATCTTGATTAGCAGCAACCTGTCTTTGGTTTTCTCCATGGTAATATACACCAACCAGCCATAACATTAAAACCACTGACAGGTGACGTGAATAACATTGGTTATCTTGTTACAATGGCATCTGTCAATGGGTGGGATATATACTCAGCCAAAAAATAAATGTCCTCTCACATTCAGTTGTTTTTATTTCCAGCAAATTTCTTAACATGTGTAAATATTTGTATTAACATAAAAATATTCAACAACTGAGACATAAACTGACCAAGTTTCACAGACATTTGACAAACAGAAATGGAATAATGAGTCCCTGAACGGGGGCGGGCGGGGGTCAATAACAAAAGTAACAGTCAGTGTCTGGTGTTGCCACCAGCTGCTTTAAGTACTACAGTGCATCTCGTCCTCATGGACTGCACCAGATTTGTCAGTTCTTGCTGTGAGATGTTACCCCACTCTTCCACCAAGGCATTTGCACGTTCTTGATCATGTCTGTGGGGGACACATGATTACATGTAATTTTCCACTGCAAGGATGATCAGCTGACCTTCCTGTCTCCCTGTAGTACTGTCTTATGCGTCTTACATTATGGACATTGCAGTTTATTGCTCTGACCACATCTGCAGTACTCATGCCTCCCTGCAGCAGGCCTATGGCATGTTCACGCAGGTGAGCAGGCACCCTAGGCATCTTTCTTCTGGTGTTTTTCAGAGTCAGTAGAAAGGTCTCTTTAGTGTCCTAAGTTATTGTAACTGTGACCTTAATTGCTTACCACCTGTAAACTGTTAGTGTCTTAAGGTCTGTTCCACAGGTGCATGTGCAATAATTGTTTATGGTTCATTGAACAAGCATGAAAAACATTGTTCAAACCCATTCCAATAAAGATCTGTAAAGCTTATTTGGATTTTACAAAATTATCTTTAAAATACAGTCTCCTAAAAAGGGTAATTTCTTTTTCTGCTGAGTAGATTAGGCAGCAAGTGAACAGTCAGTGCCTGAAGTTGATGTGTTGGAAGCAACAAAAATTGGCAAGCGTAAGGATCAGATCGACTGGGTCAGAGCATCTTCAAAACGTGTACAATGTCTAGTACCTACCAAAAGTGGTCCAAGGAAGGACAACCGGTGACAACAGGGTCATAGGCACCCAAGGCTCATTGATTTGTGTGGGGAGCAAAGTCTGGTCCAATCCCACAGAAAGCTAGTGTAGAACAAATTGCTGAAAAGGTTCATGTTGGCTATGATAGAAAGGTGTGAGTACAGAGTGCATTGCAGCTTGCAGTGTATGGGGCTGTGTAGCCACTGAATGGTCAGAGTGCCCATGCTAACCCCTGTCCACCACCGAAAGCACCTACAAGGGGAACGTAAGCATCAGAACTGGACCATAGAGCAATGGAAGAAGGTGGCCTGGTCTGATAAATCACTTTTTTACATCATGTGGACAGCCAGGTGCATGTGTGTTGCTTACTTGTGGAAGAGATGGCACCAGGATGCATTTTTGAAAGAAGTCAAGCCAGTGGAGGCTGTGTGATGCTCTGCGTATTGTTCTGCTGGGATACCTTTAATTATGGCATTCATGTAGATGTTACTTTGACAAGTACCACCTACCTAAACATTGTTGCAGACCAAGTACACCCCTTCATGGCAACTGTATTCCCTAATGGCAGTGGCCTCTTTGAGCAGGATAATGCGACCTGCCACACTGCAAAAATTGTTCAGGAATGATTTGAGGAGCATGACAAACAGTTCAAGGTGTAGACTTGGCCTCCAAATTCCCCAGATCTCAATCTGATCGCGCATCTGTGGGATGTGCTGGACAAACAAGTTCGATCCATGGAGGCCCCACCCACAACTTACAGGACTTAAAGGATCTGCTGCTAACATCTTGGTGCAAGATACCACAGCACACCTTCCATGCCTCGATGAGTCAGAGCTGTGTAAGCGGCACAAGGGGGCACAATATTAAGCAGGTGGTTTTAATATTATGACTGTCGGTGTATGACAGGGGATTTTTAAGTGTTGAACGTCATATTTATACGTCAAGGAAACGGAACATGGCTAAAGCCAACAACAGAGAACCCGGGGCTTGAGTGCAAATAAAGAATCAGGTTTTTCAACAATAATAATTTTTCAAATGTAATGCAATGTAGGGGTGTCAATAATTTTGGAATATACAGTTTTGAGTGAAAATATTTACAAAAATTTTAATGATTTTTTTTTTAAATTAGAACAAAGATCAACAGTTTATCTAATTTGAGTGGAAATGTTTGAATTATTGTGTATAAAGTAAAATTTTTACAATCCCACCCCCCAGTCACAGACTAATGACTCATTTTTGCACTTGTGTCAGGATCACAAAAATAGAGGCCATGGTATGTGGGTTGGGCTTCATAGGCTAAAGTCTCCTTTTATCCCTAGGAGCAACCCCGAGGCGGAGAATTGCTACAGAAGAGCAAGTCATCTTCCCTCTTCTCCATGGGTAAGTTTAAAAATGAGGAAGGTATGAATATAATATTTTAATTAAGTAAATATGCCAAATATTAACCTAAAGTAATCTTAACATAATATTAACCTAAAGTAATTTTGACCAATTTTTTTTTTTCTCAGTGGATTTGTATAACTGTGTAAATGTATTGGGAAAAGAATAAAGTTTAAGAAAGTGTTACTTACAGTGGTGTTAAAAGTTATAAAATGTTCTATGTATCTGCATAAATTTGACATAAAACATTCATCAGATTTTCACACAAGTGCTAAAAGTAGACAAAGAGAACCCAATTAAACGAGCGAGATAAAAATATTATACTTGGAAAATTATCCAATATTACATATCTGTGAGTGGCAAAAGTATGTGAACATTTGCTTTCAGTATCTGGTATGACCCTCTTGTGCAGCAATAACTGCAGTTAAACGTTTCCAGTAAGTGTTGATCATTCTTGGACATCGGCTCGGAGGAATTGTAGCCCATTGCTCAGTACAGAACAGCTTCAACTTTGGGATGTTGGTGGGTTTCCTCACATGAACTGCTTGCTTCAGGTCCTTCAACAACATTTCTATTGGATTAAGGCCAGGACATTGACTTGGCCATTCCAAAACATTAACTTTATTCTTCTTTAACCATTCTTTGGTAGAATAACTTGTGTGCTTAGGGTCGTTGTCTTGCTGCATGACCCACTTTCTCTTGCGATTCGAATCACGGCCAGATGTCCTGACATTTTCCTTTAGAATTCGCTGGTATAATTCAGAATTCATTGTTCCATCAATGATGGGATAAGGTTCTTATTTTGGGATGTAGTGTTTTACTTTTCTCCAAACATAACACTTCACATTTAAACCAATTGTTAAACCATTGTTAGCAAAAGGCAGAAGGGCAGCAATGTTCTTTTTGGACAGCAGTGGCTTCTTCTTGCAACCATGCCATGCACACCAGTGTTGTTCAGTGTTCTCCTGATGATGGGCTCATGAACATTAACATTAGCCAGTATGAGAGAGGCCTTTAATTGCTTGGAAGTTACCCTGGGTTCATTTATGACCTCACAGACTATTACATGTCTTGCTCTTGGAGTGATCTTTGTTGGTTGACCACTCCTGGGGAGGGTAACAATGGTCTTGAATTTCCTCCATTTGTACACAGTCTCTCTGACTGTGGATTGGTGGAGTCCAAACTCTTCAGAGATGGTTTTGTAACCTTTTCCAGCCTGATGAGCATCAACAACTATTTTTCTGTGGTCCTCAAATCTCCTTTGTTTGTGCCATGATACATTTCCACAACCATATGTTGTAAAGATCAGACTCTGTTAGATCCCTGTTCTTTAAATAAAACAGGGTGCTCACTCACACCTGATTATCATCCCATTGATTGAAAACATCTGACTCTAATTTCACCTAAAAATTAACTGCTAATCCTAGAGGTTCACATACTTTTGCCACTCATAGATGTAATATTGGATCATTTTCAATATTACATTATGTAATATTGGATCATTTTCCTCAATAAATAAATGACCAAGTATAATATTTTTGTCTCATTTGTTTAATTGGGTTCTCATTGTCTAATTTTAGGACTTATATATACTTAAAATATAATGGTGTGTTAGGTCATATTTATGCAGATATATAGAAAATTCTAAAGGTTTCACAAACTTACAAGCACCACTGTAAATGTAAAATAAATAATTAAATTCAAACTCGGGAAACAATCCAGAAATTGTGTGCCTTTTGAACTTACTTTAACTTTCTAAGTTATTATAGTGTATAATTGGCTCTTTTTTATTTTAATTAAAAATTTTTTTTTTTAGTTGGAGGCGAGAGATTCGTGTGCGGAAGCTTGAAGACCGACTGAAAGGAGAAACATGGTACTACACTCCCTGTGGGAGAAGAATGAAACAGTTCCCTGAGGTCATTAAGGTAAGGCTTAATCCTTTCTGCACTTCTGATAGTCATGGACTAGTTAAAATCAGTCACACACTGAATGCATTTAATTATTTGTGCAAGTTTGGACTGACAGATTTTGTAGAACCATCAGTGCTTATGCCTTATTATGCTTCATATCTGAATTGTGTTTTTAATTTTATTTGTTGATTTTGTTGTTTATTAGCCTTTTTAATCCAGAGTTGATATATGTTTTTTAGTACCTGAAGAGGCATGAGGAAAATCTGAAGGGAGTGACAAGGGAGCACTTCAGTTTTAGCCCACGTATGCCTGTGGGTGACTTCTATGAGGAGCGAGACACACCTGAGGTCTGTGGGCAGGAAACTTTGTAGGATTATAGAAAAAGCATTTATTTGCCACATATACACCCAGTGAGCACATTTATTAGGAACACCTGTACACCTACATATTCATGCAGTTATCTACTCAGCCAATCATGTGGCAGAACTGTAATGCATAAAATCATGCAGACATGGGTCTTGTTCTTCGGGTAACATTTACATCAACCATCAGAATGGAGGAAAAAATGTGATCTCAGTGATTTTGACCGTGTCAGTATTGTTGGTTCCAGATAGGTTGGTTTGAGTATTTCTATAAGTGCTGATCTCCTGGGCTTTTCATGCACAATAGTCCGTAGAGTTTATTCAGAATGGTGCAAAAAAGAAAAACCATCCAGTGAGCGGTAGTTCTGTGGACAGAGACACATTGTTGATGAGAGAGGTCAATGGAGAATGGCCAGACTGGTTTGAGCTGACAGAAAGGTTACAGTAACTCATCTGAGTTACTGTAGCCTTTCTGTCAGCTCACGTGTTGCGCATTCTGACATGTGTTTCTGCTCACCACAATTGTACAGAGTGGTTATCTAACCATTTTGTACAATTGTGGTGAGCAGAAACACATTTCAGAATGCACAACACTTCGAACTTTGAGGCAGATGGGCTACAATAGCAGAAGACCATGTCAGTTTACACTTTAAGCAAAGAACAGAAAACTGGCGCAGATAGGGTTAATGGCCTTGCTCAAGGCCCTTCTTCTTTTTTTTCTTAAGGGCCCAACAGTGGCAGCTTGGCGGTGCTGGGGCTCGAAACCCCCACCCTACTGATCAGTAACCCAGAGCCTTTAATTAATGAGCCGCTACTGCAACAATTTATATGGCATAAATGTTTATCTGTTTATCTATATTTATCTATGTGAGTACAGACCACATAAACTAAATGCCAAGGAGAGTTTTTGTGTTATAAAAGGCTCTTTAAAAGGACATTTCATGATCTGGATGAGCTTATGGTGAATTTGAATTTTGACCCTTTGAGGAAGCTAATCACAATTTGGAATAGAGGTCAAGGCTCAAGTGTAGTGGTAGCAAAGAAATGGCATTAGAGTCACAAATGTGGGGTGTTCTTATTGACAGTGTGAATGATTGAATGTTCAAACCCCAAGAGATGGGGAAAGGACTTGCTTAATGCAAAAGTGCTTTTATGTGCTTTTGTAAAGCAATAGTCTCAAGGAATTTAACCCCTGTGAGCAAGCCTGAGGCTTACTATATGAATGACCAGACTGGAGGCCTTGCATGTCAGGGTCAGCAGGGTCTCATACTGGATGGATGGATGTTGGATTAAACATAGACTTTTTTTTATGGCAAATGACAGTATCAGAATTAACTTAACTTGAGTTCCTTACCAATAAGTCTGATTTAATGGTATTACCAGAAGTGAGAGTTTAGTTCACATAAATTACATGTCTTAAACTATTTCTTTTATTCTTTGATATATTTTGGGAAGGTATTTGTAATAGACTTGCCTTTATGTTTTGCAGGGGAAAAAATGGTTCCTTCTGGCCAACGAAGAGGTCCCATCCATGATTATGGCAATAACTGGCAGACGTGGTCGCCCTCCAAACCCTGACAAGGAAGTCAGGCCTCAATCTAGAACCCTTCAGCCCAAGGGGGCCCCACGTAAGCGTCCGGGAAGACCTCCCAAATTGAAAGTGGTCGATCTACTGAGCAAAATAGATGCCAGGCTGCTGAAAAGACTGGAGGCAAAGGGTGAGATTTAAACATTTTAAGCTGGAATTGCCTGTAAAAAAAAATCTAATTGGAACATATGGACATAGAGCATTTAGAAATGAAGAGTGTAAGAAAGCAATGATTGTAAGACAGGAATGATTTTTGCTGATTAAATGGCTTAATTACAAAATCACGAGAGAATTTTTTTTCCTCAGAGGAGCTCACAGAGGAAGATAAAGTCAAATTGGCCAAGATCAAGAAGAAAATGAAGAAAAAGGTGACATAGCTTTTGATTCTCAATAAATGTCAGCATCACATTCCAGTGTTTGATGGTGGTGGGTTTGTCCTGGTTTACATACTGTATATTTACAGATTTTTGAGCATAATTGATATGAGCAGATGTTACACATAAAAAAGGCTATCTGTTTTAATGGCTTATCCACTGCCTCAGCTTGAATGTTCTGGGTCTAGTTAGGCCCAAAACATGGTTGCTGTGTTTGAGATTTCTGAAGCTCATCATAGTCACCTTGTACATATAGGTCTGTCACCCTGTAACTCACTTTCTAATTTCTCTTACATAGGCAAGAATGAAAAAGATGGAAGATGCTAACAAAAGGAAGATCAGGCAGGAGAAACTAAAAGCTAAGGTAATGTGAAACAGAGAGGACACAGTAAATGATGGTTAGGGTTATAAAAAAATTGAGATTAAAAAATACATTCAAAATACTGTTCACATTTATATAGTTATTAAATTAAAGGCAAAAGTCCAATTTTAATCCCTTGTCTTATGTTTAGTAGCCTAACATAAGTTTATGGAAACATGTCTTTCCTGAACTCTTTGGCCAAATGATCTTTGTCCCTTGACACAGGGAAGAAGTGTCTGTCAGTAGGCAACTGCCAGAACTCTACCATGATTTTTCCAGCTTGTAGTATGACTACCACTAAATTGCTCAAAACATTAAAAGAAGTAAACTGCATATGAAAACTACTGATAGAAAACTGTTGTCATATGAATATATATATATATACACATACACACACACACACACACACACATATATATATATATATATATATATATATATATATATATATATATATGTGTGTGTGTGTGTGTGTGTGTATGTGTATATATATATATATTCATATGACAACAGTTTTCTATCAGTAGTTTTCATATGCAGTTTACTTCTTTTAATGTTTTGAGCAATTTAGTGGTAGTCATACTACAAGCTGGAAAAATCATGGTAGAGTTCTGGCAGTTGCCTACTGACAGACACTTCTTCCCTGTGTCAAGGGACAAAGATCATTTGGCCAAAGAGTTCAGGAAAGACATGTTTCCATAAACTTATGTTAGGCTACTAAACATAAGACAAGGGATTAAAATTGGACTTTTGCCTTTAATTTAATAACTATATAAATGTGAACAGTATTTTGAATGTATTTTTTAATCTCAATTTTTTTATAACCCTAACCATCATTTACTGTGTCCTCTCTGTTTCACATTACCTTAGCTTTTAGTTTCTCCTGCCTGATCTTCCTTTTGTTAGCATCTTCCATCTTTTTCATTCTTGCCTATGTAAGAGAAATTAGAAAGTGAGTTACAGGGTGACAGACCTATATGTACAAGGTGACTATGATGAGCTTCAGAAATCTCAAACACAGCAACCATGTTTTGGGCCTAACTAGACCCAGAACATTCAAGCTGAGGCAGTGGATAAGCCATTAAAACAGATAGCCTTTTTTATGTGTAACATCTGCTCATATCAATTATGCTCAAAAATCTGTAAATATACAGTATGTAAACCAGGACAAACCCACCACCATCAAACACTGGAATGTGATGCTGACATTTATTGAGAATCAAAAGCTATGTCACCTTTTTCTTCATTTTCTTCTTGATCTTGGCCAATTTGACTTTATCTTCCTCTGTGAGCTCCTCTGAGGAAAAAAAATTCTCTCGTGATTTTGTAATTAAGCCATTTAATCAGCAAAAATCATTCCTGTCTTACAATCATTGCTTTCTTACACTCTTCATTTCTAAATGCTCTATGTCCATATGTTCCAATTAGATTTTTTTTTACAGGCAATTCCAGCTTAAAATGTTTAAATCTCACCCTTTGCCTCCAGTCTTTTCAGCAGCCTGGCATCTATTTTGCTCAGTAGATCGACCACTTTCAATTTGGGAGGTCTTCCCGGACGCTTACGTGGGGCCCCCTTGGGCTGAAGGGTTCTAGATTGAGGCCTGACTTCCTTGTCAGGGTTTGGAGGGCGACCACGTCTGCCAGTTATTGCCATAATCATGGATGGGACCTCTTCGTTGGCCAGAAGGAACCATTTTTTCCCCTGCAAAACATAAAGGCAAGTCTATTACAAATACCTTCCCAAAATATATCAAAGAATAAAAGAAATAGTTTAAGACATGTAATTTATGTGAACTAAACTCTCACTTCTGGTAATACCATTAAATCAGACTTATTGGTAAGGAACTCAAGTTAAGTTAATTCTGATACTGTCATTTGCCATAAAAAAAAGTCTATGTTTAATCCAACATCCATCCATCCAGTATGAGACCCTGCTGACCCTGACATGCAAGGCCTCCAGTCTGGTCATTCATATAGTAAGCCTCAGGCTTGCTCACAGGGGTTAAATTCCTTGAGACTATTGCTTTACAAAAGCACATAAAAGCACTTTTGCATTAAGCAAGTCCTTTCCCCATCTCTTGGGGTTTGAACATTCAATCATTCACACTGTCAATAAGAACACCCCACATTTGTGACTCTAATGCCATTTCTTTGCTACCACTACACTTGAGCCTTGACCTCTATTCCAAATTGTGATTAGCTTCCTCAAAGGGTCAAAATTCAAATTCACCATAAGCTCATCCAGATCATGAAATGTCCTTTTAAAGAGCCTTTTATAACACAAAAACTCTCCTTGGCATTTAGTTTATGTGGTCTGTACTCACATAGATAAATATAGATAAACAGATAAACATTTATGCCATATAAATTGTTGCAGTAGCGGCTCATTAATTAAAGGCTCTGGGTTACTGATCAGTAGGGTGGGGGTTTCGAGCCCCAGCACCGCCAAGCTGCCACTGTTGGGCCCTTAAGAAAAAAAAGAAGAAGGGCCTTGAGCAAGGCCATTAACCCTATCTGCGCCAGTTTTCTGTTCTTTGCTTAAAGTGTAAACTGACATGGTCTTCTGCTATTGTAGCCCATCTGCCTCAAAGTTCGAAGTGTTGTGCATTCTGAAATGTGTTTCTGCTCACCACAATTGTACAAAATGGTTAGATAACCACTCTGTACAATTGTGGTGAGCAGAAACACATGTCAGAATGCGCAACACGTGAGCTGACAGAAAGGCTACAGTAACTCAGATGAGTTACTGTAACCTTTCTGTCAGCTCAAACCAGTCTGGCCATTCTCCATTGACCTCTCTCATCAACAATGTGTCTCTGTCCACAGAACTACCGCTCACTGGATGGTTTTTCTTTTTTGCACCATTCTGAATAAACTCTACGGACTATTGTGCATGAAAAGCCCAGGAGATCAGCACTTATAGAAATACTCAAACCAACCTATCTGGAACCAACAATACTGACACGGTCAAAATCACTGAGATCACATTTTTTCCTCCATTCTGATGGTTGATGTAAATGTTACCCGAAGAACAAGACCCATGTCTGCATGATTTTATGCATTACAGTTCTGCCACATGATTGGCTGAGTAGATAACTGCATGAATATGTAGGTGTACAGGTGTTCCTAATAAATGTGCTCACTGGGTGTATATGTGGCAAATAAATGCTTTTTCTATAATCCTACAAAGTTTCCTGCCCACAGACCTCAGGTGTGTCTCGCTCCTCATAGAAGTCACCCACAGGCATACGTGGGCTAAAACTGAAGTGCTCCCTTGTCACTCCCTTCAGATTTTCCTCATGCCTCTTCAGGTACTAAAAAACATATATCAACTCTGGATTAAAAAGGCTAATAAACAACAAAATCAACAAATAAAATTAAAAACACAATTCAGATATGAAGCATAATAAGGCATAAGCACTGATGGTTCTACAAAATCTGTCAGTCCAAACTTGCACAAATAATTAAATGCATTCAGTGTGTGACTGATTTTAACTAGTCCATGACTATCAGAAGTGCAGAAAGGATTAAGCCTTACCTTAATGACCTCAGGGAACTGTTTCATTCTTCTCCCACAGGGAGTGTAGTACCATGTTTCTCCTTTCAGTCGGTCTTCAAGCTTCCGCACACGAATCTCTCGCCTCCAACTAAAAAAAAAAATTTTTAATTAAAATAAAAAAGAGCCAATTATACACTATAATAACTTAGAAAGTTAAAGTAAGTTCAAAAGGCACACAATTTCTGGATTGTTTCCCGAGTTTGAATTTAATTATTTATTTTACATTTACAGTGGTGCTTGTAAGTTTGTGAAACCTTTAGAATTTTCTATATATCTGCATAAATATGACCTAACACACCATTATATTTTAAGTATATATAAGTCCTAAAATTAGACAATGAGAACCCAATTAAACAAATGAGACAAAAATATTATACTTGGTCATTTATTTATTGAGGAAAATGATCCAATATTACATAATGTAATATTGAAAATGATCCAATATTACATCTATGAGTGGCAAAAGTATGTGAACCTCTAGGATTAGCAGTTAATTTTTAGGTGAAATTAGAGTCAGATGTTTTCAATCAATGGGATGATAATCAGGTGTGAGTGAGCACCCTGTTTTATTTAAAGAACAGGGATCTAACAGAGTCTGATCTTTACAACATATGGTTGTGGAAATGTATCATGGCACAAACAAAGGAGATTTGAGGACCACAGAAAAATAGTTGTTGATGCTCATCAGGCTGGAAAAGGTTACAAAACCATCTCTGAAGAGTTTGGACTCCACCAATCCACAGTCAGAGAGACTGTGTACAAATGGAGGAAATTCAAGACCATTGTTACCCTCCCCAGGAGTGGTCAACCAACAAAGATCACTCCAAGAGCAAGACATGTAATAGTCTGTGAGGTCATAAATGAACCCAGGGTAACTTCCAAGCAATTAAAGGCCTCTCTCATACTGGCTAATGTTAATGTTCATGAGCCCATCATCAGGAGAACACTGAACAACACTGGTGTGCATGGCATGGTTGCAAGAAGAAGCCACTGCTGTCCAAAAAGAACATTGCTGCCCTTCTGCCTTTTGCTAACAATGGTTTAACAATTGGTTTAAATGTGAAGTGTTATGTTTGGAGAAAAGTAAAACACTACATCCCAAAATAAGAACCTTATCCCATCATTGATGGAACAATGAATTCTGAATTATACCAGCGAATTCTAAAGGAAAATGTCAGGACATCTGGCCGTGATTCGAATCGCAAGAGAAAGTGGGTCATGCAGCAAGACAACGACCCTAAGCACACAAGTTATTCTACCAAAGAATGGTTAAAGAAGAATAAAGTTAATGTTTTGGAATGGCCAAGTCAATGTCCTGGCCTTAATCCAATAGAAATGTTGTTGAAGGACCTGAAGCAAGCAGTTCATGTGAGGAAACCCACCAACATCCCAAAGTTGAAGCTGTTCTGTACTGAGCAATGGGCTACAATTCCTCCGAGCCGATGTCCAAGAATGATCAACACTTACTGGAAACGTTTAACTGCAGTTATTGCTGCACAAGAGGGTCATACCAGATACTGAAAGCAAATGTTCACATACTTTTGCCACTCACAGATATGTAATATTGGATAATTTTCCAAGTATAATATTTTTATCTCGCTCGTTTAATTGGGTTCTCTTTGTCTACTTTTAGCACTTGTGTGAAAATCTGATGAATGTTTTATGTCAAATTTATGCAGATACATAGAACATTTTATAACTTTTAACACCACTGTAAGTAACACTTTCTTAAACTTTATTCTTTTCCCAATACATTTACACAGTTATACAAATCCACTGAGAAAAAAAAAAATTGGTCAAAATTACTTTAGGTTAATATTATGTTAAGATTACTTTAGGTTAATATTTGGCATATTTACTTAATTAAAATATTATATTCATACCTTCCTCATTTTTAAACTTACCCATGGAGAAGAGGGAAGATGACTTGCTCTTCTGTAGCAATTCTCCGCCTCGGGGTTGCTCCTAGGGATAAAAGGAGACTTTAGCCTATGAAGCCCAACCCACATACCATGGCCTCTATTTTTGTGATCCTGACACAAGTGCAAAAATGAGTCATTAGTCTGTGACTGGGGGGTGGGATTGTAAAAATTTTACTTTATACACAATAATTCAAACATTTCCACTCAAATTAGATAAACTGTTGATCTTTGTTCTAATTTAAAAAAAAAATCATTAAAATTTTTGTAAATATTTTCACTCAAAACTGTATATTCCAAAATTATTGACACCCCTACATTGCATTACATTTGAAAAATTATTATTGTTGAAAAACCTGATTCTTTATTTGCACTCAAGCCCCGGGTTCTCTGTTGTTGGCTTTAGCCATGTTCCGTTTCCTTGACGTATAAATATGACGTTCAACACTTAAAAATCCCCTGTCATACACCGACAGTCATAATATTAAAACCACCTGCTTAATATTGTGCCCCCTTGTGCCGCTTACACAGCTCTGACTCATCGAGGCATGGAAGGTGTGCTGTGGTATCTTGCACCAAGATGTTAGCAGCAGATCCTTTAAGTCCTGTAAGTTGTGGGTGGGGCCTCCATGGATCGAACTTGTTTGTCCAGCACATCCCACAGATGCGCGATCAGATTGAGATCTGGGGAATTTGGAGGCCAAGTCTACACCTTGAACTGTTTGTCATGCTCCTCAAATCATTCCTGAACAATTTTTGCAGTGTGGCAGGTCGCATTATCCTGCTCAAAGAGGCCACTGCCATTAGGGAATACAGTTGCCATGAAGGGGTGTACTTGGTCTGCAACAATGTTTAGGTAGGTGGTACTTGTCAAAGTAACATCTACATGAATGCCATAATTAAAGGTATCCCAGCAGAACAATACGCAGAGCATCACACAGCCTCCACTGGCTTGACTTCTTTCAAAAATGCATCCTGGTGCCATCTCTTCCACAAGTAAGCAACACACATGCACCTGGCTGTCCACATGATGTAAAAAAGTGATTTATCAGACCAGGCCACCTTCTTCCATTGCTCTATGGTCCAGTTCTGATGCTTACGTTCCCCTTGTAGGTGCTTTCGGTGGTGGACAGGGGTTAGCATGGGCACTCTGACCATTCAGTGGCTACACAGCCCCATACACTGCAAGCTGCAATGCACTCTGTACTCACACCTTTCTATCATAGCCAACATGAACCTTTTCAGCAATTTGTTCTACACTAGCTTTCTGTGGGATTGGACCAGACTTTGCTCCCCACACAAATCAATGAGCCTTGGGTGCCTATGACCCTGTTGTCACCGGTTGTCCTTCCTTGGACCACTTTTGGTAGGTACTAGACATTGTACACGTTTTGAAGATGCTCTGACCCAGTCGATCTGATCCTTACGCTTGCCAATTTTTGTTGCTTCCAACACATCAACTTCAGGCACTGACTGTTCACTTGCTGCCTAATCTACTCAGCAGAAAAAGAAATTACCCTTTTTAGGAGACTGTATTTTAAAGATAATTTTGTAAAATCCAAATAAGCTTTACAGATCTTTATTGGAATGGGTTTGAACAATGTTTTTCATGCTTGTTCAATGAACCATAAACAATTATTGCACATGCACCTGTGGAACAGACCTTAAGACACTAACAGTTTACAGGTGGTAAGCAATTAAGGTCACAGTTACAATAACTTAGGACACTAAAGAGACCTTTCTACTGACTCTGAAAAACACCAGAAGAAAGATGCCTAGGGTGCCTGCTCACCTGCGTGAACATGCCATAGGCCTGCTGCAGGGAGGCATGAGTACTGCAGATGTGGTCAGAGCAATAAACTGCAATGTCCATAATGTAAGACGCATAAGACAGTACTACAGGGAGACAGGAAGGTCAGCTGATCATCCTTGCAGTGGAAAATTACATGTAATCATGTGTCCCCCACAGACATGATCAAGAACGTGCAAATGCCTTGGTGGAAGAGTGGGGTAACATCTCACAGCAAGAACTGACAAATCTGGTGCAGTCCATGAGGACGAGATGCACTGTAGTACTTAAAGCAGCTGGTGGCAACACCAGACACTGACTGTTACTTTTGTTATTGACCCCCGCCCGCCCCCGTTCAGGGACTCATTATTCCATTTCTGTTTGTCAAATGTCTGTGAAACTTGGTCAGTTTATGTCTCAGTTGTTGAATATTTTTATGTTAATACAAATATTTACACATGTTAAGAAATTTGCTGGAAATAAAAACAACTGAATGTGAGAGGACATTTATTTTTTGGCTGAGTATATATCCCACCCATTGACAGATGCCATTGTAACAAGATAACCAATGTTATTCACGTCACCTGTCAGTGGTTTTAATGTTATGGCTGGTTGGTGTATATTACCATGGAGAAAACCAAAGACAGGTTGCTGCTAATCAAGATGATTCGCCACACATACTTGCAAATCAAGACAATAATGGTTAAAGAAACACAAAATTGTTTAATTGTCAACATGTTTAACATGTTGAATAAAACTATATGTGCCGGAGTTCAAAATATCACTTATTTAATAATTTATTGTTTTTATTTTTATGCTCACTTTCATAAAGGATGTCAATTATTCTGGAGGTCACTGTATATTCTCGTTTTCTGTCACAATTCCTGCAGATGTTAACATGGTGAAGCAAGGTGCAATTGTAAAAAGGATTGGGGTAAATGAAAACATTGTCAAGACGTGATTAGACATGCTGCTGCAATATTTCATGTCAGCTCCTCCCAGAGTGTGAACAGTGCCGTGACATTTTAAATCATTTTAATCTAATATGATTAGATTCCACATCGATATTTTAGTGGAAGAAATAAATCATGGCTGCTTTAACTTAGGGCCTGTTTACACCTGGTCACTTCATGCGTTTTCTCTGATTGGATAGCTATCTGATTGTGAAAAGATCAGGTGTAAATGCCTTCCGAAACGCATTCAAGACGGATTTAAATTTGATCGCGCAAACCACTTCAGAAGCTGGTCTGGGACACATTCCAGATGAAACTGGACAAGTGTAAATGCATCTGGTAGTTGAAACCACATATGTCAGCGCTTTTCTCCTCCCACATGGAAGTATGTCACTCGCTTTAGCCGCGCCAGAAGCAAAACCAACTTATTGACCAGTATAGACTGACGGAGATGAGAGTGCCTCCTCATTAAATTGCTTTGCAGGCTGACACAAAGATAATCGAAGGTCCAGCTATATGGCCCCATTCAGAAACTGGATAGCTAGTCTTGTTCCGTAAAAGGAGCCAGCACTATGTTTTCCCACCAGCGTTGACTCCTAGCTTTCATCCAGGTATCTCGCTGGGTTTTAAAGTTTAGTACTGCTGACAGTGAAAATGCTGCACATAATAAAGTGCTGCCTTTTGTTGCTTAATTGTTGTAGCAAGCATTTTCGTTTTCTTTTTGATTGCATTCGCAAACCCCAATAGAGCAAAATAGCAGTGGCTAGCATTTCAGTTCAGCAGCAATGTGTATTTGCATTTTGCGCAGGAATAGAAGATTGGATTCATATCTGTTTAGTTGAAACGCATTATGTGGCCAAGTATAAATCGAACCATTTTAACAAATCAGTTAGCTATCCAATCAGAGAAAATACATGAAGTGACCAGGTGTAAACAGGCTCTTAGTGTGTTTTCTGTCCACAATATCTCACTGGGTGGTCACAAACTCATTTCACTGGTATTGTCATGAAAAAATTACTGGGAATACAGACAGGTGAGAAATTAAAGGAAAAATCAACAAAGTATCTTTGGAAATATACTGAAGGGATGAACTACTCCCAGAAGGATAGAAATGTTTCCTCATATAATAAAGTGATCAGTCAGAATAACTTCATTGATTTACAGTGACCATCTGTAAGAGAGCCACCACAGACACTCACTATAAGGATCAAGTATTCAGACCTGTACCATTCTTTACTGAGGTCTTTACTCATCAATCTAAATGCAGATGCCATTTTAATTATTCTTCCTATTGAAACACTAGCCAGTTGAGCGATCTATGTGACAGAATTTCCTATCATCCATGGCCCAATAATGAAACCTCTTTCAATGTAAATTAGCTCTTTTCTGCTTGCCATCTTGATCCAAAAGCCAATTGATCCAAAAGCAATAAAAAATGGTTCTCAGCATAATTATCCATGCCACAGAACTGTGAAATGTATCATGTATGTCTGGAGGCATATGCACGCATTATGTTTCTCCACTCATATAGTCAAGTTCATCCTTTATCACTTCTCTGTATACATGTGCACTAAAACAAAATCCCAAGACTGTATAGCAAAAAGTTAATCAAAGGTAAGAAAAAAATCCTGGCTTTTGGTGACTTAGGGGCAGTATAAGATACAGTTCATAACAGAAACAACAAAGTTTTAAAGAGCGAGCTTGTCCATGTGTTCAACATCTCTATGCTGCTACACATTGACAAATGTGTGTCGCCCCGCACAGAATCAGAATCACACAAACGGAGCATGAGCTTGAACCCTAAACTTGAAGTTGAACTTGAACAAGCTGAATGCCTGAACTGGTAAAAATAAAAGTGAGCCTGAAGCTCTTTTGAAAATCCTCCTGTCTCTCAAGTCTTCCTCCACACATACGCCCCCAGGGTTCTACAGCGTCAAATACAACCCCAGCCTAACAGATTCTGCTACACCCCAACTTCCTAACATGCTAGAGTATGCGAAGAAAAGTATTTCATTGTGCTGTAATGTATACATGACCAATAAAGACTCATTATCAATGTAAGACACTAATTAGCTTGTGCTTACTCAATCATTCAGGGATCTCCCCCTCCTACAATGCCCCTGAAGTAAGTAGGTAACATATTTGTAACCTGTTATCAAGTCGCTGTCATCGTTGTCCTCCTTTGCTTTTTCATCCAAAATAACTTTAATTTTGGATGCCTTTGAACACTTTCCAGCAGTTTCTTTTGCTCTGGCCTTCATATTCTCAGATTTTGAAATGGGGTGCACAACATCGTGGGTCAAGTGTAAGTCACTGATAAAGCCTCCTTTGAGCAGAAGTGATGAAGCTTCATCAGGAAGAGAGCAGGCAGAGGCAGGTGCCTCTTTGGAAGCTTTGCTCTTCTTTGTTTCAAACAGTAATTTCTCTTCATTTTTCTTTTTCCCCTTCACTTTATCCTCTTTGGGAGCTTCAGGTGTTGACTTTATTCTCTTTTTCTTAATGTCTCTTAATGAACCTGACAGACAGAATGTATAAAATTATTAAACAAAAAAAGCAAAAATATAATTTAGTAGAGTTTAATCATTAAAACATTACATAAGCCTACTAAACAATCAGTTTCTTTCATTGACTATTCTAAAAATAAAGTAGTGCTTGAAAATAAACAGATTGTATTTAATTGACCATTGGCCAAAAGACAGCTGATTTACTTTGAGCAGGAGAAGTTGAACCCTTTGTGGTCTTGGTCTTGCGTGCTTTCTTCTTTGTCATGGAACATGGGGTGGTAGGTAATGGTAGGCTGGTGTCTACAACAGATGTACCAGTATTTTCCTGCCCTCTTGTGTCTGCCACTGCAAGGATGGTATAATTCACACATAAGCCAGAGCCTGATGCGTTGTGCCTTTTCTCTTTCCTCTCTGTTTTGTTGGCTATGAGGAAAAAAGTATTAAGAAATATTTCCATTATTTGTTCCAAATTAACCCTCTGGTACTTACATCCCTTAATAAGCATAGTAGATATTTCATAGACTCTTAACAACTTTCAGTAAGAGTCTGGCATGGAAATGCATTAATTATTAGCACAAAGTATTGAGTTATTTCCTGATTTATAAGCATAGCTGTCAAGAATAAAAGAGATACAGAACAGAACATACATATACAGATCCAGAACATGTCATGCTCTTAAAGTTGCATTACATAACATTATATTTCTTTTCTCATATTGTGTATTATAATGTTCTATCTGGATTAACTCACACGGGGTCGCTTGATTTACAGGTGGGATCATGAGAGAAACTCTGTCTCCTCTTTAGTTTATTCATTTATTTTTTTCAAATTAGAAACATCAAAGACAGATTTTGTGTGCTAATATTTAAAATTCTTACTGGGAGTGACATTCAAGTAAGACACGTTTAAATTAAGTGTACGTGCTATTTGTTTTTGTGTTTTTCAGTATCTTGACACACTGCAGTAAGCATAGGAATTGCACAACAGAAACTGACAAATTTCCATGTCCATCTACCTCGGCTAAACAATGCATGGTGTCTCACATCACTTACATGTGCACTATTTTCTTATCAGGGTTAGTGTTTGAATTTTTAAAAACCTACTGAAAGACCTGTTTTGTGTACCAGCCTCCTGGATTTTCAAGATTAGTAAATACTTTTCAATGTAACTTCAGAGTTTTCAATTTGAGACACAACTCACAACAATAATCATGACAGTGGAATGTTTTAATGAGAAACATGGCTTTTACATTTTGTCTTGGAAGACAAAATTGGGATAATGCTGCTCACATTGTAGCTGCTTCTGCATGTGTATGTAAAGTATAAATCAAACCCAGACACAACTGATAAGTCAGTCCAAGGAATACTGCTTTTGCAATCAAAATTATTCAACCCCCATTGCAAATCAGACTTTCAGCTGTTTGCAATGAAAAAATCATACCAAAGCAATTGAAATAGATCAACACAATGAATACTTCAAGTGGTTTCCCCAAATTCAACTGAAAATGCAACTTATAATGATTTCTCCAGTCTCAAAATTCTTCAACCCCTTGATGGCAAGCATCTTTAGTACTTAGTAGAGCACCCTTTTGTTGTTATGACCTGCTGCAAATGAGATGCAGAGCTTCTTGCAATGTTCCTCTGGAAACATAGCCCATTCCCCATGAGCAATGGCCTCAAGTTCAGTAATATTCTGGGGTTTGCGTGCTGCAACTGCCTTCTTCAAATCCCACCAGAGATTTCCTATGGGGTTCAAGTCAGGTGACTGTGATGGCCCTGTAGAATATTCCAGGACCACTTCTGCAACCAAGCCTTGGTGGAATTGGAGGTATGCTTGGGATCATTGTCCTGTTGTAAGGTCCAATGATGCCCAAGCTTCAGTTTCCTCACAGACGGCATGATGTTTTCTCCTAGGATTTCCTGATACTTCAATTAATCCATCTTGCCTTCCACACGCTGCAGGTTTCCAGTGCCAGAGGATGTAAAGTAGCCCCAGAGCATCACCGAGCCACCCCCATGCTCGACTGAGAACAGTGTGTTCTTTCTTCATTCTTCTTCCTCCAGACATACCGCTGATCCATAATGCCAAAAAGTTCCAGTTTTTTTTTCCATCGCTCCACAGAACAGATTCCCAAAACTTCTGTGGCTTATTTATATGATTTTGAGCCGACTTTTCTTGTGCTTTTGGGTCAATAGTGGTGTACGCCTTGGAGTTCTAGCATATAAACCTTCTGTGTTTAGTACGCGCCTTACTTTGCTCACTGAAACCTCAGTGCCTGTTGCCACTAAGTCTTGTTGCAGGTCTATTGCAGTCACTCGAGGGTTTTTCACAATCTGCCTTCTCAGAAATCTGGATGCAGCCATTGATAGCTTCTTTTTTCTGCCCTGTCCAGGTTTTTTATTTTATTTTCTGCCCCTAGACAGTTCAGGTATTTCATGTGTTCAAGCTCAAACACACCTGGTGCAACTAATGAAGCCCTTGATTAATTGCATCAGGTGTGTTTGAGACACCTATTCTGCACATTTGTGCTGTCATGAGGGATTCTATTCAGTGGGTTGAATAATTTTGAAACTAGAGAAATCATTACAAATTGCATTTTCAGTTGAATTTTGGGAAACCACTTGAAGCATTCATTGTGCTGAACTATTTAAATTGCTTTTGTTTGATTTGTTCATTACAGCTGAAAGTCTGTAAATTTTGACAATAAACCTGATTTGCAATTGGGGTTGATTAATTTTGATTGCAACTGTACATTACACATACATATGTTACTAATTTAATAATGTTTAAATGTTAGTGTGATAAATCCAGAATTTTAAAAAAATGTATGGTGGTCAAGGATTGAAGATAATTAGTGTGATATGAATGCAGAAAATTCATAATGCCCATTTGGGATCAAAAAGTTTGAGAACCCCTAGGCCACACTTTAAGGTAACTTCAAAATTACAAAAACAATTAGAAAATAGATTTTGAAACAGTGGCCAAACACAGATTTGGTTTTATTATATACTGTTTGGTTTTATAAGGTTTTATTTAGCTGTTCCCCATTATGCTACTATCTCAATAAATAATCAAATAATTGTATTAACTCAGTAGAGTAAGATACATTACACCTATTATTACCACTCTATGATCATGCATGCTTTAAAAAAAGTTTTGTTTTTCTCACTGTATTCTTTGTACAAGATTTTTCACTACAAACATCATTAAGAACCCAAAGTTTCTCTCTCTTTCAGCTCGGTTTTAAGTCTGATCTGTATTGTTAATTGTAATTAATTAAGTACAAGTATAATTCATGTCCATAATCGATTAGTTGGCCTTTTATACATTTTTTTATTATTTGATTAATCGGATGGGGGGGGGGGGGGGGGTTTTTTTGTACCTTTATTTTTTTTTTTTAAAAAAAAA